>JABSTT010004073.1:0-25693 GCA_013339685.2 Hyalomma asiaticum | reverse complement strand
CATTCGATAGTTCTGCGAATTCTATCTTATCTTTTGATGGTTACTTTCATTTGTTGGCGTTTTTTTTTATTAAGTCCTTGGTAGATTGGGACAGCTTACTTTTTGCTTGCTTTGTTGTTTTACCCCCGACTTCTATCGCGGTTGCAAGGATTGTTTTCGTTATGGTTTTGTTTTTTTGTTCTAAATCGTCACCGTTTTCGTCTAAGGCCTCGACTGTTGCTTAGGGCGACTTTAAATTCGTCGTCTTTCGCTCTGATTACCTCTACATTACATTTTTTTGTAGTAATTTAGTTCTTGTTTTTCTTTAGGTTAAGTACAATCTTTGCCCTTACTAGTCTGTGATCGCTGCATTTTACCTTCCCCACTACTTCTGTGTCTTGAATTATACCTGGTTGTTCGCACATTATAAAGTCGATTTCATTCTTTGTTTCCCCCGTTAGGGCTTTTCCCGTCCACTTCCTATTCTTGTGTTTCTTGAAGAACGTATTCATTATTCGAAGCTGGTTCCTTTCGGCAAATGTGTACTAGCATTTCCCCACGGTTATTCCTACGGCCGACGCCGTAGTTGCCTATCGCCTGCTCTCCACTTTGTTTCGTTCCTACTTTTGCGTTGAAATCCCCCATGACTACTGTGTATTGCGTCCGTACTTTCTTTATTGCTAATTCGATATCCTCGTAGAATTGCTCTACTTGTTCATCGTCGTAGCTCGTTGTTGGCGCATATCCCTGGATTATCTTAAGTTTATACCGCTTATTTAGTTTTATTACGACGGATGCACCCTTTCGTTAATGCTGTAGAATTCATCTACGTTGCCCGCTATATTTTTGTGGATTAGGAACCCAACGCCATATTCTCTCTTTTCGGGTAATCCTCTATAGCAGAGGACGTGTCCATTGTTTAAGACTATGTAAGCTTCGCCTGCTCTCCTAACTTCGCTAAGGCCAATGACGTCCCAATTAACTCCCTCTAGTTCCTCGAGTAATTCCGCTAATCTAGCTTCGCTTGAGAGGGATCTTGCATTGAACGTTCCAATGTTTAGATTCCAGTGGCGGCCTGTCCGGGTCCAGTGGTTGTTACCGCCCTCTGCTGCTCCACAGAGCTGACCGCCGCCGTGGACAGTGTTCTGAAGAAACTGCTGCAGGGGGCCACCTTCAATTCTACAGCTTGTCAACATGTGGTATGCGTATAGAAGTGACAATTATTCTCAAAAGGTTCAGTTAGCAGTGCTGCACTTAAATGTTACGATCCCATTGTGTTTGTCAACATTACATACAAATGTAGATACTCAAATATTTTGGAAGCCATTAAAAAAACTGAAACAGCAAGTTGACACCACACGCGCGCACACACACGCGCCCGCTACTTGGGGATAATGAAAAGATATACAAATGCTCAATATATGAAGATTGTCTCACGACGCGACAATTTGCAAAGCTAGCTCGCGTTATAAGGCAACGTTGCTAGTTGTTTCATTTCTCCTGTTTCGTTGTTTTCAAGTGTAACTCCGAAGCACGTGATGGTCATTTCACGTGCAGCCAAGTTAGCAGCGTTGACACGCGTCCAATCATTTCCGACTCCACAAAACGCCTTCACCACTGTTCAGTACTGGGTCCACGGCATCTTGCGAAGCAGCATAACGCCACACTCGCAGTGCGTCCGCTGTGACGGCAATTAGTGTCCCGCGATCGGTGTACCGTGAACAAGTGACAAGGTGATTTACTCACACGGGGCAGATTCGTCGTGGCCTTGGCTCTACAACTGTCAGAAAAGAAATGAGATACAGTCACTTACAGCTGACACAATGATAAAGCGACACTTGAGCGAAACACTGCAGTGGTTCTCACTGATAAATTATTTTTCGGGAACTCTACTGTCGCTCATTTCGTCATTGTGTGTGCAATAATAAAAAGCAAATTCAGTCAATGTTTGAACCTCGAATTCCGCGCCGAGACTTTGAGGAAATATTCTCGCCACATTCACTCACTCAGCTCCGTGTTGGTTCTCTGGCCCCCCTTGGGACGCATATCTGGTATGCTCACAAATTATTGTACGGGCCTTAACAGACGCCGTCCAAAATGCATGACGCCGCAAGTATTAGTGCTGGAGCGGCATCGCCAATCGTATTTTCTCTTTGCGCATATTTTCGCTCGCCAAGACTCTTATCCGGGCGTTAATGGTGCCTTTGGTAAAGTGGAAAGGTAGCTTACTAATACGACAATAATTGTACTGTGTGTTTTTTTTTTTTTTGCTTTTCACTCTAGTGTGCCTTCCCGCCGCAGTGACCTAGTGGTTGCGGCACTCAGCTGCTGACGCGAAGGTCGCTGGATTGAATCCCGGTCGCATTTCAATTGAGGCGAAGTGCTAGAGGTCCGCGTACTGTGCGACGTTACTTTAGACAACCCCACGTGTTAGAAGTTTAGAGAGCCCTCCAATGCGGTGTCCTCTCATAGTCATTCAATTCAATTCAAAGTTCATTTATCTTTCAAAGAAAGAAAGAAAGCAACAGTCACAAAAAAAGCTACTGCAATGAGCACTTTGACGGGGTGGCAGCCCCCTTAAAATGACAGCAACAGACAGTGCATAGGACAAAAATAAAATAACAGTAACGTCGTGTCGCGGTTTTGGAACTTAAAGGGATTGTCCGGTCTTTCAGAAGAACTTTTTAAATGCGGAGCATTTCTTAGTCGCACGATGTCGCGCTTTCGCGTCGGCGGCGGCGCCGTCCACACCCCCACTGCGCATGCTCGGCTCGTCTCGTGCCGGCCTACCGGGCGTTCAGCAAGCCGAGCATGCGCAGTGGGGGTGCGGACCTCTCCACCCTCCTCTCCCTCGAATGCGGGCGGTGTGTATATAAGCGGCGGAGTTGTTGTTTTGTGAAGTTTTACGTCCCAAAACCAGTTCTGATTATGAGAGACGCCGTAGTGGAGCGCTCCGGAAATTTCGACCACCTGGGGTTCTTTAACGTGCACTGACATCGCACAGCACACGGGCCTCAACATTTCGCCTCCATCGAAATGCAGCCGCCGCGGCCGGGATTCGATCCCGCGACCCTCGGATCAGCAGCCGAGTACCTTAGCCACTAGACCACCGTGGCGGGGCAAGCGGCGGAGCGCGCGTTCGTAATTCAGTCAAGGGCGTCTTTGCGGACCTCTCCCCCGTGCTCCTCTCCCTCGAACGCACAAGAAGCAGCGGCGAAACATGAGCAGCGAGCTTTAAGACCCCAGGTGCGTGAGCGAGAAGCGGCGTGCAAACGTCGTCAACGAGACGCGACTCCGGACGCTGCTCGTGGACGCAAGCGCCTTCATTCAAAAGGATAAGAATAATAAAGACGAAATAACAATTAAGCATTCCCAAACCATACCCAATTACGCCACATTCACGCGATACCCCCACCACTCTGTGACGCATTTACTCGAGTTCCCCCCGTGGGAAGATGCGAGCGGCATTTTTTTCTTTGGCGAATTGGTGCATATCGTTGCGCATTCAACGGACGAACACAGGAAGGAACAGACAGAGTAAACGGAGACACCGTCCAAAATGCATGACGAGTTCTCAAAACACCGCACCCGATTCGAAGCGGATCGATCTCTATGCGCAATGAATGCCCTCGAAACCACACGTGTAATTTGCAGCTGTTGCAAAAAAGAAAAAAAAAATGTGGGGGCGGGGGGACTTTCACTCATATTTGTTGGACAAGGCATAGAGCAGTCAAAAGGGTCGAGAAAACTGCAGCCAAGTATACAGGCCAGACAGAGCTTCGAAGTCCGCCCCCGCACGGTTCCTGTGGCGTCATGCCCCAACAGCCGTCGCGCATCTGGCGCTGTGTTGTAGTTTGGCACTCATGCAAATATAAAGCTGAGTAAAAATATAGAAAGCTCGAGTTGGCTCTGAAAAATCGCCTTTGTGTTTCCCACACGCACGGAGCACATGACACGTTTGGGAGTTCGTAATGTTTGCAATATCACCGAACAATCCCTTTAAAACCCCGGAACTTTTATTATTATTATTATTATTATTATTATTATTATTATTATTATTATTATTATTATTATTATTATTATTATTATTATTAGTCACTTGAGACTCGCAGGTAAATTGTGTAACTGAGTGCTTAGTATACAGGGACGTGCGAATGATCCACAATTTGTAATACCGAATCGATTAGTGTCTATGCGATTTGATCTTCGAATCGACGAGCCGTTCTCCGCAAAGCCCAATGTTCCTCGTAGAGCTTAGGAATATTTCAAAGTCTTACCGAAGTGAAGATAACATCGCTACAAAACTACAATAAACCACGTCCTCGCTGGCATCCTTTAAGAATAAAAGCTAAGAGCGTGAACATTGTACCGGCTACTTCGCTCGGAGAGCGTGATATTATCGTCTATAAAAACGTTCATTCGCTCTTTCCAGGCACTTTTGTGAATGTAAAGGGTATGTTGATTGCTTGTACGTGCCGCGTTGGTGCTTCTTAATGCTGCATTTATGAATATGAGGACACGATGATTCATTTACGCAATTGTAAAAACGGCTGCGACGATTATTCGGAAATCATTCGAGACTCGATTCTACTCAAATTGCTTCTATCACTGTGCTATTCGTAATCAATTCTGTTCCAAAAGTGAGCATTGGCACACGAGTATTAATTACACATGAATTATTTTCATCCAAAGTATTACATCTTGTTGTTTATTTATTTCCAAATACGTTTGGACGTCTTGACCCTAACATGCTGAGTAAAACAGGTGTGCGCATAATACAGAAACCAAGTAGGAAATGAAGGAAAACAAAACTGCTAACAATGCTTCGCGGGAAAATACACATTTGGAACACTATGAGAAAGATATCGCACGTGCTAAGAATTAAGCATGTGCTACGTCATCTATTCTAGAGCAGTGTGGCAGTGCCTGTACGGTGGCCGTAACGTTCAATTTCATGAATGGTTTATAACACATTCTTTGACCCTTCCAATGCTACTAGAATGCACAATAAACAAGGGCGAGCTGTTTCACTGTTTTTGTGGTTCGCGGTAAGGGTGAGTGAGCGTACACATCGAGATCACCAATTGGAATGGAAGACATAAGGCTATTTGATCCCTCCTACAATTATAACCTGCCTGGAAAAAGAAAAACATAAGGTGCGCTTTCAATACTGAAGTGCCCCCGCCACGGTGGTCTAGTGGCTATGGCAATCGGCTGCTGATCCGAAGGTCGCGGGATCGAATCCTGGCCGCGGCGGCTTCATTTCGATGGAGGCGAAATGTTGAGGCCCGTGTGCTGTGCGATGTCAGTGCACGTTAAAGAACTCCAGGTGGCCGAAATTTCCGGAGCCCTCCACTTCGGCGTCTCTCATAATCAGAGCTGGTTTTGGGACGTTAAACCCCCCATAGCACGAACAATCAACACTGAAGTACACGCAAGTGTCTTATCCGAAGCTCCGCTGAAAATCTGTGGCTCGTACTTACGTTGCGAAACTACCACCCTATGGACGTTTTCAGGAATGCAAGCGATAAGATGCAACGCGTCACCGCTAATTCGAAACTGCGCCATGTCGTGTGTGTCCCTCCCCCCCCCCCCCCTTTCACTTGTTTTTCTCCCTTCCGCCGAGTATTCACGAGGGCGTGGCTGGTGTGGTTTACGCACAGTAATAGGGAGTTTTAGCAGCGCCGGCTTACCGTACGGTAAGCACGGTAAGTTTTTTTTTTTTTACTTACTTAAAAACTGCATCGCTCTTCACGAAATGTATGAAGACATGTAGTGTACCGCGCAGCTGGAAAAATGGTAATATAATCCTTATCCACAAGAAAGGTGACATAAAGGAGTTAAAGAATTACCGACCAATTAGCCTACTCCCAGTAATATACAAGCTATTTACAAAGGCAATTTCTACGAGGATAAGAGAAACACTCGACTAGTCAACCGAGAGAACAAGCTGGTTTTAGGAAAGGTTACTCGACAATGGACCACAGCCACGCTATCAACCTAGTAATTGAGAAGTACGCGCAATATAACAAACCTCTTTGTATGGCGTTTATCGACCACGAGAAAGCATTTGACTCCATAGAAATACAAGCAGTTCTAGAAGCTCTACATCGACAAGGGGTACCTGGCGTATACGTGAAAACCATAAACAACATATACAAAGATTGCACAGCCACACTACTCCTACATGAGAGAAGCAGAGAAATCCCGATCAGGAGAGGTGTGAGACAGGGAGATACAATATCCCCGATGCTATTCACTGCATGTCTAGAGGAAGTCTTTAAACGTCTAGACTGGGAAGAAAGGGGCATTCGAATAGACGGAGAATATCTAAACAATTTAAGATTTGCAGACGACATTGTGCTCTTTAGCAATGATGGTGACGAATTACAAAACATGATTGATGACCTAAGCAGGGAAAGCATTAAAATTGGATTAAAAATGAATACGCAAAAGACCAAAGTTATGCTCAATAGCTTAGCTAAGGAACAGGAATTTTAAATCAACAATGATCCCTTACAATGTGTAAACGAATATGTATACCTGGGACAGTTAATAACAGGAACTCCTACCCAGGAAAAGGAAATTCTCCGTAGAATAAGGATGGGCTGGAGCGCATTCAGAAGGCATTACGAAATCATGACCGGAAACTTACCGCTCTCATTAAAGCGAAAAGTATTCAATCACTCCATTCTCCCATAACATACGGTGCAGAAACATGGAGAATAACGAAAAAACTAGAGGTGAAACTAAGGAGCCCGCAACGTGCAATGGAAAGAAATATGATAGGGGTAACGCTAAGAGATAAAAAGCGAGCGGAATGGATCAGAGAACAGACATGAGTGGCCGATATTATTATATCAATTAAAAGAAAGAAGGTGGACCTGGGCAGGACATGTCATGAGGAGGAAGGATAATAGGTGGACAGTAAGAGCGACGGAATGAATGCCACGAGAGGGAAAAAGGCAACAGAGGCAGGCAAAAGGTTAGATGGAGCGATGAAATTAAAAAGTTTGCGGGCATAAAGTGGAACCAACCCGCTCAGGATAGGGTGGATTGGAAATCGTTGGGAGAGGCCTTCGTTTTGCAGTGGACCTAAACAGGCTGATGATGTTGATGATGATGATGATGATGATGCACGGTAATGCCGTACCATCGTGGTTGGCACGCGGATATTTTAGCCGGAATGACATGCACTGTAGTTACTCGGTGAGCGCGGTAACGTCATGAAAAGCAACAGCGGGCGGCAAACAAGTGTCATCCATCGTTCATTTATTCTGAGCTGCGGCTTAGAGTGTATGACCAGGCGGAACAAGTACATGTGATCTATATGTTTTGAACTCCAAGGGCCAGCTTCGTCCAAAAAGGAATGCAGATGCTACGTTACTGATTGGATACACGTAGGGTTGCTCGTTTTCGTGTGCGTTTTTTCTTCTTTTCTTAAGAATTCGGGGGGTTAATGTCGGGTGCTATTTTTCCAGGGGATATTCGGGGAGAAATCGGGTTTTCTTGTTGAGCCACTTTGAAATACGAATTTTTCTTGATATATTTACATGTTCGAGATTCAGCGTGTGTACAGCACTATCTTGTTGCTTTTCTTATCGTGTTCCTCTTTTTTTTTTCAAAGACGGAAAGGAGTTGTTTTCTGATTTATTGTTCTTGTAGTGCTCCATACGTGTGCTTTTTCAGTTGTATGATTTGTAAATAAAATACCGCACTGCTGCAGCTGCTGTCTGGCTGACGTGACCTAGTCAGGCACCTTACGGGACTTTTGCTACGTCTCCTACGACAATTGTAAATTGTTTTCAGTAAAGCCTGAATCAATCAATCAATCAATCAATCAATCAATCAATCAATCAATTTACCAGCCTTATAGCACCCATCAATGCCTCACGCAGCCTGCAACAGGAAACTTACGTGGGGGGACCTTGCTTAAGCCATCGTGAGGTAATTTTGTTAACCGAGGTTGTGTAGCTATAGCACACACGTGCACCGTCAACTGCATCCAGCGCAGAAACAGGCTGGTACAGGATATTTTAATGCGGGGATAAATCGGGTTCAACCCGATTTTTGTGACATACGCTTGTTGTGGAAAAATCGGGTGAAATCCGCTTTTACCCAAAAACGAAGAACCATATACTCTGTTTCAGTAGTTCCCTGCAGCACTGTCGAAGCTAGAGCCCTCTTCGGCCAATCCGGAGTGCGAACGCATGTGTTAAGCGTGTCCTTCCACGCCATGTTATCTGCCAATGGTGGGCGCTGCAGTGGCAGCCTTGCAAGGAGAAGTATGAGGATGAAGGAACGGCTCAAGTTGGTGCCTGCATATATATATATATATATATATATATATATATATATATATATATATATATATATATATATATATATACACACACACACAGTGAGGCTCCGACTCCGTCCATCCTGTCCGTCGAAAACTCCTAGCCCCCCCCGAAAAAAATTTCTGGCTACGCCACTGCTGCATCGCTTTTATTACCAAGCTCTAGGGGTACATATTTCCTGTATCTTCTACTTGTTACTATATTTGTCACTATGGACATGTCCGTTGTGGTTAAGGTGCAGCAGTTAAGACACAGTCTGCAATCAGTATGTGCGCTATGTGATCACGTTCAACGTGACAGTGTGGACGGTGCTGATGTGTGAACATTTATAATTTATGAATTTCTCGTGTAATGCACAATTGTACTGGGAAAGTGACTCTACATGTGTGATGCGATGTGATATGTGTGTCCGTGCCCGAGTGCTTGTATTGATTAACTTTGATTTAACTGTAGGTAATATTGTGATGTAAGCCACCCTGTAAGAGAAGAGGGGTAGCCGGTGCCGCACATGGGCACCAACCTTTCCTTGAATTACATTTATTAAAAAATAATAATAATAAGAGCGGCTCGCAAGTGCGTGTCCGAACAATCGCATTTCGTCTCGCTCCGGAAATATTCTGCGCTCGACGCGCCGTTGCCTCGGCCCTGCTGCACAGAACTAGTGAAACAGAGCATAAGTATACTCAAAGCGTTTTCCTTCGTGAAGCTGTTCAAGCGCGGTTCCGTGCTACGCGAAGCATTGCAAGCATCCATCGCCTAGTAAAGCTACTTGATATTGGAACGAGATAATTACTGTACGCGCGATTGTGATCTGGCTGATGGTGCGAGCGCCCAGCTATCGGGCTATATAGGAGAGGAAGGCTATATTGCACTATCGCTGATTTGCCGAGTTTAATTTGCGCACGTAATCTTTTGGGGCAGATCAGCAACACCTTGAGCAACTATGGCCGGCAACGCCCCAGAACCTTCAATTAAAAAAGATTCATATTTGTCCAAGCAACACACATCACTCACTCTTGACTTTGATCCCTTTGTGGTCGTGGAGAACACCGTCCTGCCGAGTCTTTTTCTCGGAGACTAAAGCCTTTGCTGCAGCATGTGTGGGGTGCGGAAGAATGCCCTTGTCATGGTGGGCTCCTGCGAGAAGAACAGGTTTCGGCTTGCTTTTGCGTGGTTTTATCACTCCACGTATTCATGCCAAACTCTAAACCAGCCTGCACTCGCAAGCGCTAATTAAGCTACGAAATCAAAGGATATATTAAAAAGTAACTCAAGTGCATAGTGCTACATCACTTTTTTGCCAAGTTGAAGTTTAGTAAGTCTCGCAGAGGCTGTCCCGCATTCTCAGATGTAGCTGAAAGTCTGCAGAAGCAGGTTCGGCGAAGGTCGCAACGAGCATGAGGCGCTGGACACGCGGTCCAATTTCGCATGCGATCCGAATTCCGGCGGCGCAGTCTGGCAGTCGTATTCGGCGTGTTTTACCGCACCGGTCCGCGGGTTCGGGCGACCGGCGTGCACCAAACCAGGCAGATTTTCTCGTCGCCGGATCGCATCATCGGATCACTCTATAGACCTATTCCACCGGGCCTACGTCACGAAGATGCGGTGGCGCTGTCGTCGGGAGTTTTGGTTTCGCATGGTAGGCAACCGCCGGAGCGCCTACCGTAGCAGCCGCTGCGTTTTCGCTGGTGCGGGCGCTTCTCACCGCCGTGAAATGAAGAAAAAAGTGTTCACCGATGACCTGCGTCGTGGGTTGGTAGCTCAGCAACGCACAATATATGTGCGATAGGTTTTTATCGGTTTCCTGCTCATGTTTGTCGTAAAGAAAGGGACGAACCTGTAATGCCGGCTGTTTGGCGCATAAAAACGACTAAGCATATGTGTAATTATTTAGCGTTAGTGCGGCTTGTTTCACTTGAGAGAAATAGCATTCTCACAACTTTGTCAAGTGTAATGCTCGACACCAAATTTCTTGGCATAAACAAAGTGCGGGCACAGAGCGACGACGCTTACCGCAAAGCGCGCACGACGTTAGCTTAGCTCGATGTGTAGAAGTAATCGCGGTCGCCGTGTATTCTTGAAGTGGGGAAGGTACACACACGTCATACGAATTTCATTCACTCAAATGAAACAAATATATAAGAGCGTAATTCACGTAGCCGTGAGCGAAAGGCCGATTACAGCGACGCTTTTGCAAATTGCTTGCGGCTGCGATAGCATACACGCGAGAAGTGTCTTTGGCAATGCTGTAGTGGTTATGATGCGCTTTAAATATTTTTTTTCGATTGTCGGGCTGCTCGAATGAACTACACGCTTGAAATTTGCCCCGTCGTTACAGGACTTCACGCCTTCACGATCGGAACTGAGCGTATGGGCAGAGCCGCAAGCCGCGGTTATGCGCCTTGCTGGCGGTTATTTGAGAGCCTTGTCCTTGGCACGTTATTGCTTTTTTGTGTGTGTGTGCGTTATCACAGCCATGTTTACATAGGTTATAGCGTCACTAATATCGCATATGCTAGTACCTATTCCGTTACATTTGTTTTTGCGCAAGGATTTCCTGTAGGGGTTAGAGGCTTTAGGTCCGAAACAGTGTTCTAGCTGAGGCATCTTCAAGTCGTATTTAAACAAGCCTCGCGGTTGCAAGTGGTTCATCCTTGCGCTAGTTACCGAATTAAATCATACGCATGAAGCGATGCCGACATGATAGCTCGCGATCATTCGCATCATGTGGCAAGGTGCTTATCCTTTCAGTCAGTTTCTCACATCTTGTCATAGCTGGTCGTCGGCACATTCTTTTCTACATTCATCGAATGCTTCCTACAGAGCTTACGCAACTTCATCTCACGCGGCTGCCCCCTCGCAAACTGTTGTAAACACGCCGTCGGCGCTCCGACATCCCGTGCTCGGAGGCAGCTTTCGCACACGCTTCGCCGGCGCCGGTGGCGCGACCGTGCAGGGCCGCGGTAAGCGGTGGGCGGGGCCTCCGCGCCGCGACGTCGACACAAGCCCTGGTTATATCGCCGGTGCCTACCACTGTTTACCAACATGGAATATGTCTATACTGGTCAAAAAGAAAAAAAAAAGGCGCTTGCCCGTCAAACAAGCCCCCCCCCCCCCCCTTCCAGCCATCGGTGCCGTTTTGTATAAATGTGACGTCGCGGAAGCGGTTTGCCGCAACATCACGTTGTCAAAACGGCATCATTGGCTGAAGTGGCTGAAGGGAGGTCCTTTGACGGGCACATGTCGCTTTTCTCTTGACCTGTGCCGGAGTACAGGTAAAGAGAAAGGCCAGAGTCCGTCTTTGCTCTAGCCAATGGCAGCGCGCGAGACGCGTGACGTCGCGCTGCCGTTTGTTCATTGCTTGCTCCGCTGCTCCGAACGCTCTAGCGAAGCTACGGAGGAATTTACCGGTATGGCCGGAATCTCGTGAAAAATATTGATTATGGCTTGTTTACCACCCGAAATAAATCCTTATTTAGTATTGTTATTGCTGAAGTGGAGCAATCTGCGAAGCAACACTCATTTCCAAATCATTCGAGACATCGGACGCAGCTTTGGTGAACAAACCAAGGGCGGTCTCACCGAAGCGGCTCGCTTCATTTCTACCACACTGCTTCATTCCTATCGAAGTTTCGTGAAACTAATATGTCAACGCACGACGTATGAGCGCGAATATCAGTCGTGTTGGAAGAAATGAGCACTTTGTGGCGAGCTCACCGCTGATAGCGAACGGCTACGGCGTCGGCTTAGCTAGGCCTTTGGGCCGTTGGGCTGTTGTGATGTCGTGATATATGTATCGCTTGCAAAGACAGGTTTATAGGCAATGTTCTGCAATGCTGTTACAGAACGAAGCGGGGCAGTGTAAAATGTATATTTGTGCTTACTGACGAGGATACGATGTCCTGCGAGTGTGTATAAGCTTACGCACCGATAGCTCATGGCCCAATTTGTCTCGACCCGCCGTGTGTCGCACATTGGATCGCGCCCGAGATCGCACCTGGGCTCAGCGCTTGAGGAAGTCAACAAAGAAAGGCTCTGTGTCGTTGATTCGTGCCACGGAGGCAACACATACACATTCGAACTCTTTTCGTTTGTTCGTATATTTCTAGGGTAGTAAACACCAAGGGGGAAGAAAAGAGGGGGGGGGGGGCAGAGAACAACCATGGAGTCTGCTATGTGTAGAGATTCTTTAAAAAATACAAAAGCCAAAATTCTACCAATATGCCCTACAAAGACTATGCAACCGGACCCCCAACCAAACAGGAGGTCAACTTAAGCCTCTCTAAGCAAGCACCGCAACTTCAGTGTAATCGGCGCGCCCCTACCTTCAACAACTCACCTGCCGCATCTGCCATATCACATCGGTCGCTCCAACCTTCAATAGCTCGGAGGAATTCAGACCTCCTGAGTACAAGGCGAGCCCAGAGAAGCCCCTCCAGACGCCATTCTTGGCTCACCGGAACAAGGCAACGTCGAGCAAAATTGCAAAATTGCAAACGACTAATAAATATGGAGGCAACTTGACCCCCCGTAGACAAGCGGTGGCAATCCAAAGCCTCTCCAGACATTGCTGTATCGGTGCATAAGGAGAAGCGCAGTCCTAGAGGAAATTATGGTGGCACACCAGCTCTTAACAGCAGACCACCAGGACTCACCGGTGGGCAAATAGAGCTACTTCGAAATCTTCACGGGTAATGGCACAAAGGAAAAGATCACCTGGAAAGCATAATTCGCAAACGTATGCCTTTCACCATGAAGTCCCCATTCAAAAAAAAAAAAAGAAAAAAAAAGAAGAAGAAGAAAGCGGGGGGGGGGGGGGGGGGGGGGGGGAAGTGAATTACAAGAAAAAATAATCCCGGGGGAGCTGGCCCAGGGAATTACAAGAAAAAAGAATCCCAAAAGCAAGCGTCCTTCCGACCACCAATACTATATACCAGAAAAGAACAATGCCACTAGTCACTAAAAAAATTATTGTTTATGCTGAAGAACAGTTAATGCTGAAAAAGGAAACAAAGAAAAAAAACAAGGAAAAAGGAAAAAAAACAGAAAGGAAGGAGAAAAGGGAATAAGGGTAGACAAAAAAGAAAAAAGAACGAAAAGGAAGAAAGAAACAAAAAAGGAAGAAATTATCGAGATAAAAAAGTGAAGAGAACACATAAATAAAAAATGATCTAGAGAACAAGAAGGAAAAAATCACATAGAAGAACAGGAAAGAACGAAAAAGGAGAGAAGAAACTGAAGTAAGCAAATAAATGATAGAACAAGCCAAAAAATATAAATACTCACATAAAGACCACGCAATTTCCATGTATGTTAAAATATATACATAGCTACCTATGTGTCCATAAAGTGTCAACTTTTAACCATTAATGAGGGTCATCTGTGACAACCAAAGTTCGTCTTGTCAACGTTAGGATTTCACAATAAGTAACACGCTCGATTTTATCAAGAAATATAAGCTACACTTATAATTCCAACATATAATACAAGTTCCTCGAAATTCCCTTTACTCTTATTCACAAAGTAACATAAGCATAATTAAACGGAAAAAAAAGGAAAAAATGAACTGACGGGAAAGTGAAAATGAAAAACGAATTTCAAGTTAATTTATAAACTCCGCATGTGCCACTAGGAATTAGGAAAACAACTAACGCTCAATTCAGTCGACACTAACCAAGGGGGGGAGGGGGGGCAATGACGTAATGAAAGAAGAAAACCAAATCGTCAACAAAAGCGTACTTCCACAGAAATCAACGCAAGAAAGTCCAGAAGACAAAACAGGAGAGTTCAAGCAATCAGAATTACAAGCTGGAGCGTCAAGCTCCAAGATGCAATTCGCATTAAGTATTCATCAGCACAAGAACTAACTTGATCAACTGCGTGTTAGACGAAAGATTCACTGTTTTAAAACAAAACAAAAGGATTGGATAAATGCCGCTACCTGTCTGTTCCCTTGGCTGCGGTTTCACCGGCGGTGGAGTCTCCTTCCCCTTAACACCCCTCCTCTTCCAAATTTCATTTGGCTCCGCCCAGGTCATTTTCTTATTGGCAATGCTTGCTATATTCTTATGGTGCTGGTTGAGGATCTATTGTTTCATGCCTCACCGAATAACGAATGTTTCTAGGGTGTAGAGAAGAGTGACCACAAAATGCCTCACCCTTCTTCTTGCCCGGCACCACTTGGCTGTCCCGGTCGCCCTCCAGCAGCTGGGCATCTAGTATCTCCGCTTTCTTGACGTTCTCTTTCTCGGCTGAAGAAAGTGAAGGCAGGTGTCACTGCTTACGATGGGCACGCAATGCATACGGCTGTATACTTTCTACGGGGTGCGCACGAAACACTGTTGTCACGCGTTCTTGTGTACAAGATGCAAGGGAGATGTGCGTCGGTGTGCTACGAGTCTTACAGAGTTTGGCTTCTGACATGAAACACACGTATTGAATCCCGGCCGCGGCGGACGGTTTCGACGGAGGCTACAACATCAGGGGCCGGTGTACAGTGCGCGTTATAAAGCACCACACTCTTTAAAAAAAAGGTAGCAGAAAAGCTAGTAACGGGACCAGTTACTACCGTTTTGGCACCATTACTACATTTTTTTGTCACTTACTAGCTTAGATGCATGCTAGAGGTAGTTAATGTCAGGGGTAGTAACTGTCACTACATGCGTACGTATCAGCTTAGTAAATGTACTACCTCCACTGGCAGCAGTATACTATGCTGTAATTGTGGTAGGCGTACGCGGAATTTAGGCAAAATATAAGTGATTTGATTATGTTTGAATAAGAGTCCCATGCAGCGGTGGTTGCATACATATACGGAAACAGAAAAATACAAGAATCTCAATCCAAAACGTTGAATACTTATCCGAATCCACTTCTGCTTATCGGAACAACGTGAGCGTCCTTAAGGAAGGTCATATTCAAATTCAAATTCAAATTCAAATTTATTCAGCATTTTCTTACAAAAGCTGCGAGAAGAAAATGCAAGGATGAGAGCAAAAAGCTGCTATGTTAGCAGCTTGACGAGGTTCCCATCCTTTTTGCTTGGCATCGGAAAATCCGCAGAGCACAGATTTGAAAACATTTTACATTGATCTGCAAAATTACAGTTCAGTACATCAGAGTTTAAGGTTGACATAGAATGAATAAACAACAAAAAAGGAGAAAGAACAAAGAATAAGGAATACAGAAAGCAGTGTACGGTCAATCAAGAAAAGTATACACTTGCTAAACAGTTACCAAATACCACAAAAATATTTACAAAAGTACACAACATTATATCCAGCAAACGTAAACTTCGGAGACGTATAACAGAAACACTGACAGGTGAAAAGTTACATGTATCACTCTTATAAAAAAAAAGTATACTAAACTACACGCTAACATCCTGAATCAAAAGCTTCCCTAAGTTCTTTTTTGGACATACTAAAGATAGCAATGCCTTTATTTTCAAACATGTTAAAGCAAGCGGGGATACAGTATTGAAGTCTTTTTAAACCATGATTAGTTCGCGAGTAAGGTACAAAGCAAGAAGGTCTTTGCCTAATGTTATAATGAGATTGTGTAGTTTTCCTAAGGTTACATAGTTTTAAAAAACAAGCGTTGTTTGACAGCAAGCTCTGCCTGTATTTCATAATGAGATTAAAGCGGTGTATTTGATCGATCGGTAAAATGTTATATTCTCTGAATAAACCGCTTGTATGTGCGTCGTGTCCTACGCTTGCAATATGACGAATCGCCTTTTTCTGCAACAAAAATATCTTGTTTCTATTTTCTTTAGACGTATCACCCCACACTAAACTACAATAGTTTATGTGAGATGAAAATAATGCGTTATAGAGTAAAAGTTTGATTTTCACTGGAAGAATTTGTCGAGATTTGAAGAGGATACCACACGTCCTTGCTATATTTTTAGTTACTTTATTAACGTGTTGGTCCCAGTTAAGATTTTCATGAAAAATTACTCCTAAGGAGGAAACTTCTTTAACAACCTCAATTTTTTCGGGCCCTAGGTGTATATCCAGAACACGGCGGATAGTTTTCTGAACTGGTGCGAACAACACAGCTTTGGATTTTGTTGTGTTGATCATTAAAGAATTTACAGTACTCCATCTAAAAATGTCCTTAAGAGTGTTATTGGCTGTATCTACAAGCTTACCCAAATCATTACAATGAAAAAATATGCTAGTGTCATCTGCATAAATTACAAAATCTACAGAGTTGCTGATCCTTGTTATGTCGTTTATATAAATATTGTCGCGGTTCAACGCGAATTGAAAGTCACAACACGTTGAAGGAGACAAGGAAAACAGCGTGTTGACGCCACTAGAACAGAAAGCTCTTCTTCGTCTTCTTCGGAGTCCAATTTACCCCTAACCCCACTAGCCGGAGTTTATTGAAACGCCAGTCGTCGTCGTCGTCTTTGTGCCTTCATAGAACGCACGCGTCGTTCGCCTCTCCCTAAATGAGCATCGCCCCGATGCTAAACAATTAGCGTCACTTTTTGAGAAGTAGTCTCTGGCACAATCACTCGCTGACATAGGGCTGCATGCGGACTACGTGCACGAGTTCAGAACGGTGCCGGCGGCGGCTTGTGCAGGGGCTATCTGGAATGACTTCGTATGTCACTTCACTCAGTCGTCGCAGCACACGATAGGGTCCGAAATAGCGCCTCAGAAGTTTTTCGGATAGTCCTCGTTTTCGTACAGGTGTCCAGACCCATACTTTGTCACCGGTGTCATAAGTAACAGGCGTGTGATGTACATTATAGCGGCCTGCGTCGTGCACTTGCTGTTGCTGTATTCGGAGCCGTGCGAGCTGCCTAGCTTCTTCTGCGCGTTGTGTGAATGCCTCGGCGTCCGTGTCAATGCCGTCAGGTTCGTGTGGTAACATGGCATCGAGCATCGTCCTCACTTCCCGTGCATGTACAAGGCTGAATGGGGTCATCCGTGTGGTTTGCTGCTTAGCTGTGTTGCAAGCGAACGTTATATACGGCAGAATTTCGTCCCAATTTTTGTACTCGACATCGACATACATTGACAACATGTCTTCGAGTGTTTTGTTGAGGCGCTCAGTCAGTCCGTTGGTTTGGGGATGGTAGGCCGTTGTCTTTCGATGAGCCGTGCCACTGAGCACCAGAACGTGATTTAAGAGTGCAGCAGTGAAAGCCGTGCCTCGGTCTGTGATGACGATGCTAGGGGCGCCATGTCTCAGCACAGTGTTCTCTATGAAAAATCGGGCTACCTCCGCTGCTGTGCCTCTCTGGATAGCCTTCGTTTCGGCGTAGCGAGTCAGATAGTCAGTCGCTACAATGGCCCAGCGGTTACCAGAATTAGAGGCAGGAAACGGGCCCAGGAGGTCCATTCCGATCTGATGAAACGGAATTTGCGGGACTTGAACGGGTTGTAGCAAACCGACCGGTTTTCTTGGAGGCGACTTGCGTCGTTGACAATCCATGCAAGTTCGAACGTGATGTTTCACGGCAGCGGGAAGTCTTGGCCAATAGTAATTTTGTCGCACTCTGTTGAGTGTTCGCGTGTAGCCTAAGTGCCCAGAAATGACCTCGTTGTGACATGCGTGTAGTACTTCACTACGAAGGGCAGCTGGAACGACGAGCAGATAGCTGGATCCGCTTGATGAGAAGTTCATTTTGTATAGCACCTTGTTCCGTAAGCAGAACGATGATAATCCTCTTGCGAAAGCTTTAGGTGCGGTCCGAGTTCGTCCATCCAAGAAATGAATTAGGTCAAGTAAGTCCTGGTCGTCACGCTGCTGTTGTGCTATGGTAGACGTGTCGAGAAGACCGAGGAATGCTGTTTCGTCTTCATCGGAGGAAGCCGACTCTATGGGCGACCGAGACAAGCAGTCAGCGTCTGTGTGTCGTTTTCCCGACTTGTGCATGATCGTCATGTCGACCTCTTGCAGTCTGAGGCTCCAGCGTGCTAATCTTCCGCACGGATCTTTAAGGTTTAAAAGCCAACAGAGCGAATGGTGGTTACTGATAACCTTGAAAGGCCGGCCGTACAAATAGGGACGAAATTTTGTAACAGCCCATACAACAGCCAGGCATTCTTTTTCGGTCGTCGAGTAATTCTGTTCGCGAGAGCGCGAGAGCGCTTCTGTTCGAGAGAGCGTTCTGCTTGCATACGCGATTACTTGTTCCGTGTCTTCCTGCCTCTGTACAAGGACAGCTCCGAGGCCAACATTGCTCGCATCAGTGTGAAGTATCGTAGGAGTTGTCTCGTCAAAGTGGGCAAGGACAGGGGGCGTTTGTAAGCGGTTGCGCAAATCCTCAAATGCAGCTTGCTCTTCGGCGCCCCATACAAAAGCGACATCATCTCTCGTGAGGCGAGTTAAAGGCGACGCAATGCGAGCGAAATCGGCAATAAATCGCCGATAATATGCGCAGAGGCCCAGAAAGCGCCTCACAGCATTCTTATCTGATGGTATTGGAAACTGGGAGACTGCGGCAATTCTTCCAGGATCCGGGCGGACTCCCGCACGACCAGTAGCGCACCCAGGATCTCCGCCAGGGGGGGGGGGGGTTCAATTTTTCACGAAGGGCCGGGCATGCGATTAAACATTCGTTGCGTGTGTAAAAAAAAAGTAAATAAAATGCCCAATAATAGTAACATCAATGATGATGATTATTTTATTATTTTTTCGGCGTTTCGCAGAGAAATTAGCGCCACATTCTTCTAGGACATCGGAGCAGTTACGGAGTGGGAGAGGGGTTGGGTCGGCCTCAGGGGGGGTTACAACCCCCGAACCCCCCCCCCCCCTCCGTCGGTGCGCCACTGCGCACGACTGACGACATGACCGAGAAACTGTAGCTCCTCGAAGCAGAAGGGGCATTTTTCCGGCTTCAAGGTGAGGCCGGCGGACCGTATTGAGTGCAAAAGCGCTTCAAGCCGTTCAAGGTGTTCTTCAAACGTTGCGGAAAACACTATGACATCGTCGAGATAGACTAAGCAGGTTTTCCACTCGAGCCCCGAAAGTACAGTGTCCATTAGCCGTTGAAAAGTAGCAGGTGCAGAACATAGGCCGAAAGGCAGGACTTTGTATAACCCATCCGGCGTGACAAAGGCGGTTTTTTCGCGATCTCTCGGGTCTACCTCAATTTGCCAATACCCGCTTTCAAGTCCATTGATGAAAAGTAACGAGCGCTGCGAAGCCTGTCGAGTGAATCGTCTATGCGGGGAAGCGGGTATACATCTTTTTTTGTCACCTGATTCAACTTTCGGTAATCCACACAAAACCGTAGGCTGCCGTCCTTCTTCTTAACTAAAACTACAGGGGACGCCCAGGGGCTCTGGGAAGGTTGAATCACCTCGTCTTCGAGCATTTTGCCAACCTGCTGTTGGATCGCCTCGCGTTCTTTTAGGGCCACACGATAAGGGTTTTGGTGTATTGGTCTCGCTGTGTCCTCTGTAATTATCCTGTGTTTCGTAAGTGGTGTCCGACCAACTTTCGACGTCGACGCAAAGCAGTCTCTGAACTTGGCTAATAGCGCAAGAAGCCGTTCTCGTTCGGATTGTGGCAAAGTATGGTTTACATCAAGCACAGGTGCTGGGTCTTGCGCATTGCCTTCTTCGAGCAACGAAAAGCAGCCACGAACATCAGCGACATCGTAATAATAGGTCACAGCAGTGCCCTTCGGTAAGTGCCGTCGCTCGGAGCTGAAACTTGTTATTAATAAGTTCGTGCGCCCATCGATAACATTTACGATTCCTCGTGCGACTGAGATGCCGTGTGTAAATAATAAGGGAGTAATTTGTTCTGCAATTCCTTCACAATTAAACTGTTCGTCGCACGCCACAGAAACAAGGACACATGACCGCGGTGGGACGACCAGGGCGTTTTCGATTATCCGAAATGAGTTGCGTTGTGGCGGTAAGATGTGAGTTAAGTCAGGGCTCTCTTGAAAAGTTACCAAGCGGTCCGGAATGCTGACTATTGCTCCGTATTCCCTCAAAAAATCCATGCCTATGATCAAATCTTTACAGCACGTTGAAAGAACGACGAAGGTTGCCACAAAGGAAGAATCGCCTATGTTGACTCTAGCGGTGCACCTCCCGGCAGGCATGAGCAATTGGCCACCTGCTGTTCTAATATGCGGTCCCGTCCATGGCGTTTTAACTTTCTTAAGGCGGTCGGCTAGCTCTTGACTTATTATGGAATAATTTGCTCCAGTGTCGACTAGGGCGGTCACTTGCTGTCCGTCAACGGAAACAATAACATCTGCACTCACGATTTCGTCGGTATCAGAATTTCTTGACTTAACGGCTTTCGGTAGCGGATTCATGGGGGTCTTTTCGTCGTCTTGTTCCCGGCTTGCAACCTTACCCCGAGAGGTCGCCGCCGTTAGTTTCCCCGCCGTGGGCTTGGCGACCTTCTTCCCCGGAGGTCAGCAGAAGCACGTCCATTTAGAAGCGCGGAGTGGGCTGGAGACGGAGAGCGTGACCTTCGACCAAACTCGGGCGGGCGGTTCGGCGGAGTGTCATCGTTCTGAGCGCGCGTTACAAGAGGTCGTGAAAGCTCAACATCGTCGCGGCGTGGCATGTAGTCATCGCTGGTACGTCGGCTGTCATACCATGACCGAAGGGGTCGAAATGAGGCGTCTCGATACCAACAATTGCGGGATAGATGGCCGGCACCTGCACAGTTAAGGCATAGGGGGCGCCTATCCACAGTGCGCCATGCGTCCATTCTTCGATTTTGCGGACGTCTCCAAACTTCTTCTTGCGGCGGTGACCAAAATGCAGCTGACTGCGGCGGGCGGTAGGATGGCATCGGCACAACGGGCGCATGTCTGAGAGCTTCTTGTGGCGGCGACGACCATGGTGTGGCTCTCAGCGGCTGGCGGTACGGTGGTGCGGGCGTAACAGGTGGTGGGCATCGGCCAGCGTCGGCGTAAGTTATGGGATGCTGCTCGTAAGGTGGTGGACATCGGCCAGTGTCGGCGTAACTTATGGGACGCTGCTCGTGACCAGTATCGCCTGCAGAGAATGCGTGGCTAATTTCATCGCGTACGATTTCAGCCACAGACGCCACAGGGGTTCCCATTTCCGATTGCCGAAGCTTGTGGATTTCTTCACGGACGATCTCCCTTATTACATCACGCAGCGAGCTGTGATAGTCCATGATCATCGCAGCGGTGTTTATAGGGAAGCCAGTCGACAAGCGATCGTACTGCCTGGACCTTAGATGGAGCGCTCGTTCAATACTAGTGGCTTCATTAATGAAGTCAGCCACTGTAGTCGGGGGATAGAGCACAAGCCCGGCGAATAGTTGCTCGTTTACGCCACGCATCAGGTAGCGCAACTTCTTGTCCTCTGTCATGTTGGGGTCAGCTCGACGACGCAGGAGTCATGTCTTCAGCAAACATGGCCACAGTTTCGTTCGGTTTCTGTATCCGCAGCTCAATTTGTTGATGAGCACGGTCCCGTCGGCCGACACTAGCAAATGTCTCAATGAGCTGACGTTGGAAATCCTCCCATGTGTTGATGCTATTTTCACGGTTCTCAAACCACGTGCGAGCACTGCCGTCAAGAGCGAAATACACATGGGCGAGCTTCTTTTCCTCATTCCAGCCATTGACTCTGGCAACACGTTCGTACGGGTCAAGCCAGTCTTCAACGTCTTCATGCGCACCACCATGAAAGCGATCGCGAATCAGTGGCTGAAGAAGGGTTACCTGGGACGGGCTCTCAGTAGCGCTGGCCGGTGGAACTTGAGGTAGCTGCGTGTGGCTAGCGTTCGCCATTGGCAGAGGTTCACAGCGCTTGGACGAGCTTTCCTGAAGGGGGGTATGCTCCGGAGCGAGGCCTAGCAACCGCCGACTGAAGCGGTGTACAGGAGTCGTAACAGGTGATGGGCTGGATGAACGGCTCCCAGGAGGAGTGCGGAGCATCAGGCAGGCTACCCCGCACCTCCACCAGTGCCGCGGTTCCATGCGAATTACAAGTCGCAACACGTTGAAGGAGACAAGGAAAACAGCGTGTTGATGATGATGATCCTTAAATTTTGGTGTTGACGCCACTAGAACAGAAAGCTCTTCTTCGTCTTCTTCGGAGTCCAATTTACCCCTAACCCCACTAGCCGGAGTTCATTGAAACGCCAGTCGTCGTCGTCGTCTTTGTGCCTTCATAGAACGTACGCGTCAATATTAAACAGTAGAGGCCCTAATATGCTGCCCTGAGGCACACCTGACGTTAGTAATGAGGACTGGCTATCATTTATAACCACAGATTGCTTTCTTTGTGATAAGTATGATTTGAGAAAGTCGAGGGGCGTTCCGCGAAAACCGTAATGACGTAATTTTGAATACAGTATTTCGTGGTTAATTCTATCGAATGCTTTAGAACAGTCAATAAAAACACCCAAAGTTAACAGTTTGTTTTCGAATGAGTTAAGTATGAGTTCTTTTTGTGTGAGCAGAGCTAGTTCCGTGGACATACCGCGTCTGAAACCGAATTGATGCGGGGATAATAAGAAAACTTCTCACAGAAAGACATAACACGTTGGTACATAATTTTTTCTAACCCTTTGGATATAACAGGAAGTATAGAGATGGGGCGATAGTTAGAAAAAACATTTCTGTCACCAGATTTGTACAAGACAATAACTCTCGCATGCTTCATTTTTTTCTGGGAAGACTCCCGTAGATAAGCAGGTATTAGATAGATGGGTAAGAACGGGTAACAAAAGATCAAGTGCTGCCTTAATAGGTTTAATTTGTAGGTCATCTATATATCGGGCAGTAATGTTCTTTAGTGACATAAAAACCGAGAATACTACTTGAGGAGTTGTTTGTGAAAAGTATGCAGTGCGCATGTTTGGAATACCTAAAAAGTCCCTGTAATCACTATTATGAATACGAGCAGTGTTAGATGAATCGGGTAACACAAGCGATGTATAGTAGAAGTTAAATTTATTAGCCAGTTCTTCACCTTTTACCATCTTATCATTTATTTTTAACTCAAGTACGGGATTTCGAGAGGAACCATTATTCAAAAGCTTCTTTATTTCTCGCCAAAACGTGTCGCCACGAGTGCCAACCCTCTTGAAAAGAGCTTCATAGTACGCATCTTTAGTTTTTCGCAGGTGCTTGGCTACAAAATTTCTGTAGCGCTGGAACTCCGAAAGATCGTTAGGGTCTCTTGTTTTCACAAATTTCGCATACAATAGATTTTTATTCTCAATATTTTCCAGACATTCTCGCGTCATCCATTGTTTTCGACCTTTCTTGAGTACCTTGATTGTTTTATATTTAAAGCACTTATTGTAAGTTTGTGTTAACAGGCACATAAATCTTTCATACGCCTCATTAGCGTTAACTGATTCATAGACAGAATTCCAACTAATCTGAGCAATTTCACGCCTAAAATTGTCTAACGTTTTGTTATTAATTTCCTGGATTTTGTAAGGTTCTGGAGCTGACACTTTTGTAGCATCAAAATATTCGCTACGTTTCTGAAATATGTATATAGGGTAATGATCACTAATATCGGCAATAACCTTACCGGATATTGTTGAGTCACCTACGTCATTTGTAATAAATAAATCAATAAGGCTTTCGGTATCTGAAGTGACACGAGTAGGCTCAGTGATGATATTAGTACATCCAAAAGAATCAAGAAGTAGTTCGAAATTACGGGATGTTTCGGTTTGCTGTAGAAGGTTAATGTTGCAGTCGCCCCCTATGATGATGTGCAACATATTAGAACAGGCATATGTGAGAATATTTTCAAGAAATCGAAAAAACGCCTCTGACTTTCCATCAGGTGGTCGATAAACTACCACATACATATCCTTATGGCATACTAGCGATAACACTTCATAATCTGGTGTAACCTCTGAGAAGTTTGACAGAAAGCTGCAAGCTAAACGGTCAGAAATTAGTTGTAACACGCCGCCGCCACGACGAGAGGGCCTATTTAAAAAGAACGATTGATACGTTGGCAAGCGGAGTACCTCGTCATTGCATGTGTACCAAGTTTCGGAAATATCGCGTAGAAGCTTTCATCTTCCGTGTGCGGTAGTGTGTGCTGTCGTTTCTGGTTCGAACATGTTTCTAAGATGCCCACACTATAACACACAGCACAAACCCTACATTTAGAATCACCACGGCCGAGCAGTGGGAGGCTATGCTGCTCAGCGCGTGCCCGGAGGATCAGCAGTGGGCAGTCCGGCTGGCCGAAGACGCCGCCAGGATCCAAGGCCTGGCCGCCGCCTGAGGAAGGGTGGTTACGGAGGGCCTCGTCTCTCGCCTTCCGCCACCCTTGACCCCAGCAAGGACACATAAATAAAGTTTCTATCTATCTCTAAGATGTCACCTAAATATTTCTATGTGCAGCGTATTCGCAGGGCTAATCACATGAAGTAATTAGCAATCGTTAGTTGGTGTAACACGATGTAATTAGCACCAATCAGCGTGACCGGACAATGCCCTACCGCGCTCACTTTTATTTGATCTTAATCGTCTGCAATACAGTCGACCTGACATGGCAACGTAAAAAGCAAATATAAACCGAATCATAATAAGCCCAATAAAAGATTGTCATGGTAGTAAAGTTACTACTTTGGTTACTACCCATACCTAGAGCTAGTAACTGCAGGTAGTAAATGACATGGTAGTAAAGTTACTACCTTGCCGTTTACTACCTGCGGTTACTACTTAGGTAGTCAGTGTTGTGACAAGCATTTACTACCTCAAAGTTAGTAAGTAGCACTACCTTTCTTTTAAGAGTGCAGGTAGTAAAGGTCTCCGTGTCCATCCACTACGGGGCATGCCTCATAATCGCATCTTCGTTTTGGCACGTGAAATCTCAGTTATTACTAGTGAAATAAAACGATAAGCTGCCGATGACTGGAGAAGAAAAATGGCGGATAGTAGTAGAAATGCGCGACTTATTTAGGACCAGCCGCCTTCTTCCGGCCGCCTGCTTTTCGAAGCGTGTGTCTTGCGTACCACTCTCGATGTTGAATGTTCTCTATGTTGGAGAGTACCGCATATGATTTTCCAGCGGCAGCCGCCAGTCACTTGTGCTGACCGCTTTTTCAATGCGTCATTATACCTGTTAAAAATGCGTGCGTGAGATATGATACGGCATCGGTACTTGTACTCTTCACTCCACTTGAGAATTCCCACAAACTCTTTTTCGATGAGTTGAGGTCAATAATTAACAATTAACACTTATTGATCCTTCGGAGATTAGCATTAAAATACTGGCTATGCCGTAATCGACAGTAGATATAAGCGTGAAATGGCTACTGGTAAAGCATCACTGAACATCGCTGTAAGTATCGTCTCGGCCAAACACCATACGCGCCGCGTTGCACGCTGCCACGTGACAGCGCAACGTGGCGCCATC
>JABSTT010004072.1:0-17517 GCA_013339685.2 Hyalomma asiaticum | reverse complement strand
TGTTGATGAAAAGGCTGTTTCCGTCATCTGGGCATGGCTCGTTGAATAACACTACAATGTTCGGCTATTTCGAATGCAAATAATAGTGAAAATCACACTCCTAAGCTTTAGCGACGTAAGCGGTCCTGAATCTTTGCCAGGAACAAAAGTGTAAGAAACGACGTTTTATGCACTTACAGTGCGCAACTGCTGTATTCGTTAAGGAACAGGCGAAACACTTGAAAGGTCATGGTTAGCAAACCAAGGAAGCCACCTATATACACCTCGATTTATTCTTAGTGTGTACACAAGAAATTTCTCATGCAGAAACATTGGTATGCATGTCATGGTTTGATGCTCCGTAATCTCGTGTTCGTGAAAAGGACCGCATCCGTCATCCTGGGCATAGCACGCAAATAACACTGCGATGTTTGGCTATTTGGAATGCAAATAATGGTGAAAATCACACTCCAAAGCTTTTGGGACGTAAGCGGTCCCAACTTCTTTGCTAGGAACAAAGGGCAAGAAACCACGTTTTATGCACTTACAGTGCGCGAACTGCTGTATTCATTAAAGGATCGGGCGAAACACCTTGAAAGGTCATGGTTAGCAAACCAAGAAGGGAACCACCTATATCACTTTAGATTTCCTTTAGTGTGCACACAGGAAATTTCTCATGCAGAAACATTGGTGCGTGTTCATGTTTTGATGCTCTGGTAACCTTGTGTTGTGAAAAGACTGCATCCGTCATCTGGGCATAGCACGCACAATAACACTGGGATGTTTGGCTATTTGAATGCAAATAATGGTGAAAATCACACTCCTAAGCTTTTGGGACGTAAGCGGTCCCAACTTCTTTGCTAGGAACTCAAGGGCAAGAAACCACGTTTTATGCACTTACAGTGCGCGAATGCTGTATTCATTAAAGGAACGGGCGAAACACCTTGAAAGGTCATGGTTAGCAAACCAAGAAGGGAACACCTATATTCACTTTTAGATTTCCTTAGTGTGCACACAGGAATGTTCTCATGCAGAAACATTGGTGCGTGTCTCATGTTTTGATGCTCTGGGAACCTTGTGTTGATGAAAAGGCTGTTTCCGTCATCTGGGCATAGCACGCAGAATAACACTGGAATATTTGGCTATTCGTAATGCAAATAATGGTGAAAATGACACTCCTAAGCTTTTGCGACGTAAGGGGTCCCAAATTCTTTGCTTGGAACACAAGTGCAAGAAACCACGTTTTATGCACTTACAGTGCGCCACTGCTGTATTCATTAAAGGAACGGGCGAAACACCTTGAAAGGTCATGGTTAGCAAACCAAGAAGGAAACCACCTATATTCACCTTTAGATTTCCTTCTAGTGTGCACACAAGGAAATTTCTCATGCAGAAACATTGGTGCGTGTCATGTTTTGATGCTCTGGGAACCTTGTGTTGATGAAAAGGCTGTTTCCGTCATCTGGGCATGGCTCGTTGAATAACACTACAATGTACGGCTATTTCGAATGCAAATAATAGTGAAAATCACACTCCTAAGCTTTAGCGACGTAAGCGGTCCTGAATCTTTGCCAGGAACAAAAGTGCAAGAAACGACGTTTTATGCACTTACAGTGCGCAACTGCTGTATTCGTTAAAGGAACAGGCGAAACACCTTGAAAGGTCATGGTTAGCAAACCAAGAAGGAAGCCACCTATATACACCTCGATTTTTATTCTTAGTGTGTACACAAGAAATTTCTCATGCAGAAACATTGGTCTGCATGTCATGGTTTGATGCTCCGTAATCTCGTGTTCGTGAAAAGACCGCATCCGTCATCTGGGCATAGCACGCAGAATAACACTGGGATGTTTGGCTATTTGGAATGCAAATAATGGTGAAAATCACACTCCTAAGCTTTTGGGACGTAAGCGGTCCCAACTTCTTTGCTAGGAACACAAGGGCAAGAAACCACGTTTTATGCACTTACAGTGCGCGACTGCTGTATTCATTAAAGGAACGGGCGAAACACATTGAAAGGTCATGGTTAGCAAACCAAGAAGGGAACACCTATATTCACTTTTAGATTTCCTTAGTGTGCACACAGAAAATTTCTCATGCAGAAACATTGGTGCGTGTCATGTTTTGATGCTCTGGTAACCTTGTGTTTGTGAAAAGGCTGTTTCCGTCATCTGGGCATGGCTCGTTGAATAACACTACAATGTACGGCTATTTCGAATGCAAATAATAGTGAAAATCACACTCCTAAGCTTTAGCGACGTAAGCCGGTCTGAACCTTTGCCAGGAACAAAAGTGCAAGAAACGACGTTTTATGCACATACAGTGCGCAACTGCTGTATTCATTAAAGGAACGGGCGAACACTTGAAAGGTCATGGTTAGCAATCCAGGAAGGAAACCACCTATATTCACCTTTAGGTTTCCTTCTAGTTTGCACACAGGAAATTTTCTCATGCAGAAGCATTGGTGCGTGTCATGTTTTGATGCTCTGGGAACCTTGTGTTGATGAAAAGGCTGTTTCCGTCATCTGGGCATGGCTCGTTGAATAACACTACAATGTTTGGCTATTTCGAATGCAATAATAGTGAAAATGAAACTCCTAAGCTTTAGCGACGTAAGCGGTCCTGAATTCCTTTGCCAGGAACAAAAGCTGCAAGAAACGACGTTTTATGCACTTACAGTGCGCCACTGCTGTATTCATTAAAGGAACGGGCGAAACACCTTTGAAAGGTCATGGTTAGCAATCCAGGAAGGAAACCACCTATATTCACCTTTAGATTTCCTTTTTAGTTTGCACACAGGAAATTTCTCATGCAGAAGCATTGGTGCGTGTCATGTTTTGATGCTCTGGGAACCTTGTGTTGATGAAAAGGCTGTTTCCGTCATCTGGGCATGGCTCGTTGAATAACACTACAATGTCGGCTATTTCGAATGCAAATAATAGTGAAAATCACACTCCTAAGCTTTAGCGACGTAAGCGGTCCTGAATCTTTGCCAGGAACAAAAGTGCAAGAAACGACGTTTTATGCACTTATAGTACGCAACTGCTGTATTCGTTAAAGGAACAGGCGAAACACCTTGAAAGGTCATGGTTAGCAAACCAAGAAGGAAGCCACCTATATACACCTCGATTTCCTTCTTAGTGTGTACACAAGAAATTTCTCATGCAGAAACATTGGTCTGCATGTCATGGTTTGATGCTCCGTAATCTCGTGTTCGTGAAAAGACCGCATCCGTCATCTGGGCATAGCACGCAGAATAACACTGCGATGTTTGGCTATTTGGAATGCAAATAATGGTGAAAATCACACTCCTAAGCTTTTGGGACGTAAGCGGTCCCAACTTCTTTGCTAGGAACACAAGGGCAAGAAACCACGTTTTATGCACTTACAGTGCGCGACTGCTGTATTCATTAAAGGAACGGGCGAAACACCTTGAAAGGTCATGGTTAGCAAACCAAGAAGGGAACACCTATATTCACTTTTAGATTTCCTTTGTGTGCACACAGGAAATTTCTCATGCAGAAACATTGGTGCGTGTTTCATGTTTTGATGCTCTGGTAACCTTGTGTTTGTGAAAAGACTGTTTCCGTCATCTGGGCATGGCTCGTTGAATAACACTGCAATGTTTGGCTATTTCGAATGCAAATAATAGTGAAAATCACACTCCTAATCTTTAGCGACGTAAGCGGTCCTGAATCTTTGCCAGGAACAAAAGTGCAAGAAACGACGTTTTATGCACTTACAGTACGCAACTGCTGTATTCGTTAAAGGAACGGGCGAAACACCTTGAAAGGTCATGGTTAGCAAACCAAGAAGGAAACCACCTATATTCACCTTTAGATTTCCTTCTAAGTGTGCACACAGGAATGTTCTCATGCAGAAACATTGGTGCGTGTCATGTTTTGATGCTCTGGTAACCTTGTGTTGATGAAAAGGCTGTTTCCGTCATCTGGGCATGGCTCGTTGAATAACACTACAATGTTACGGCTATTTCGAATGCAAATAATAGTGAAAATCACACTCCTAAGCTTTAGCGACGTAAGCGGTCCTGAATCTTTGCCAGGAACAAAAGTGCAAGAAACGACGTTTTATGCACTTACAGTGCGCAACTGCTGTATTCAGTTAAAGGAACGGGCGAAACACCTTGAAAGGTCATGGTTAGCAACCAAGAAGGAAACCACCTATATTCCCCTTTAGATTTCCTTCTTAGTGTGCACACAGGAAATTTCTCATGCAGAAACAATGGTGCGTGTCTCATGTTTTGATGCTCTGGTAACTTTGTGTTGGTGAAAAGGCTGTTTCCGTCATCTGGGCATGGCTCGTTGAATAGCACTACAATGTTCGGCTATTTCGAATGCAAATAGTGAAAATCACACTCCTAAGCTTTAGCGACGTAAGCGGTCCTGAACCTTTGCCAGGAACAAAAGTGCAAGAAACGACGTTTTATGCACATTACAGTGCGCAACTGCTGTATTCATTAAAGGAACGGGCGAAACACCTTGAAAGGTCATGGTTAGCAATCCAGGAAGGAAACCACCTATATTCACCTTTAGATTTCCATTTTAGTTTGCACACAGGAAATTTCTCATGCAGAAGCATTGGTGCGTGTCATGTTTTGATGCTCTGGGAACCTTGTGTTGATGAAAAGGCTGTTTCCGTCATCTGGGCATGGCTCGTTGAATAACACTGCAGTGTTTGGCTATTTCGAATGCAAATAATAGTGAAAATCACACTCCTAAGCTTTAGCGACGTAAGCGGTCCTGAATCTTTGCCAGGAACAAAAGTGGTAGAAACGACGTTTTATGCACTTACAGTGCGCAACTGCTGTATTCGTTGTAGGAACAGGCGAAACACCTTGAAAGGTCATGGTTAGCAAACCAAGAAGGAAGCCACCTATATACACCTCGATTTTATTCTTAGTGTGTACACAAGAAATTTCTCATGCAGAAACATTGGTCTGCATGTCATGGTTTGATGCTCCGTAATCTCGTGTTCGTGAAAAGACCGCATCCGTCATCTGGGCATAGCACGCAGAATAACACGGCGATGTTTGGCTATTTGGAATGCAAATAATGGTGAAAATCATACTCCTAAGCTTTTGGGACGTAAGCGGTCCCAACTTCTTTGCTAGGAACACAAGGGCAAGAAACCACGTTTTATGCACTTACAGTGCGCCACTGCTGTATTCATTAAAGGAACGGGCGAAACACCTTGAAAGGTCATGGTTAGCAAACCAAGAAGGAAGACCTATATTCACTTGTAGATTCCTTAGTGTGCACACAGGAAATTTCTCATGCAGAAACCATGGTGCGTGTCCATATTTTGATGCTCTGCTAAAGCTTGTGTTTGTGAAAGGACTTTCCGTCATCTGGACATGGCTCGTTGAATAACACTGCAGTGTTTGGCTTTAGCGACGTAAGCGGTCCTGAATCTTTGCCAGTAACAAACGTGCAACAAACGACGTTTTATGCACTTACAGTACGCAACTGCTGTATTCGTTAAAGGAACGGGCGAAACACCTTGAAAGGTAACGGTTAGCAAAGCAACAAGGAAAGCACTTAGATACACCTTTAGATTTTCTTCTATGTGTGCACACAGGAATGTTCTCATGCAGAAACATTGGTGCGTGTCTCTTGTTTTGATGCTCTGGTAACTTTGCGTTGGTGAAAAGGCTGTTTCTGTCATCTGGGCATGGCTCGTTGAGTAACACTGCAGTGTTTGGCTATTTCGAATACAAATAATAGTGAAAATCACACTCCTAAGCTTTAGCGACGTAAGCGGTCCTGAACCTTTGCCAGGAACAAAAGTGCAAGAAACGACGTTTTATGCACTTACAGTGCGCACCTGCTGTATTCGTTAAAGGAACGGGCGAAACACCTTGAAAGGTCATGGTTAGCAAACCAAGAAGGAAACCACCTATATTCCCCTTTAGATTTCCTTCTTAGTGTGCACACAAGAAATTTCTCATGCAAGAACATTGGTGCGTGTCTCTTGTTTTGATGCTCTGGTAACTTTGCGTTGGTGAAAAGGCTGTTTCTGTCATCTGGGCATTTGCTCGTTGAGTAATGTTGTATCCTGTACATAGTTCTGGCAGTTTCGGTTTAGTGTTTAGGTTGGCAACACTGTGTCCTTGTGCTTGTATATATTTGTGGAACGTCTATTAAAACAGAGAGTATGCAACCGCTACCCGTGAGTGCGAGTCACTTCACCCATCACAACAATGGCGACGAGGGTGGGATCCCTGCTGATATAGTTCCCGGGTGATAACCAGCCACGCCCCCCAGATGGCTTTTGCCGGAATCGCCCCACCGGATCCGTTCCTTCCGACACCGGGTCGTCCCGTGCAGCCATGGCCCCGATGGCACGACATGTTCAAGGTCTACCTGCTGGCGTCCGGTGCTTCAGAGTTCTCCCCAGAGCGACGCAAGGCTCTTCTACTACATTCCTTGGGACCCGAAGGTCAACGTATCTTCAATACTCTGTCTGTTTCGCAGGCTGCCGAAAAGACGGAGGAGGAAGGGACCGGAGCTACGCCCGACGTCTATGACTCCGCGGTAGCGGCACTGGCTAAGCACTTCGATACCACCTGCAACCTGGTCGTCGAGCGCCACCGATTTCACCGTCGAATTCAGTTCCCAGGCGAGTCTATTTCAGAATACGTGACCGCGCTACAAGAGCGTGCCGCGATGTGCTCATTTACGTCGCAAGAAGAGTCACTACGGGACCAGTTTGTTGCCGGTGTGTCCTCGCATCGTATTCGGGAACGTCTTCTGTTAGAAGGGTCTTCACTTTCGTTCCACAAAGCAGTTGCTCTCGCGAGTCAAATCGAGCAGGCAGCAGTGGAAATGAAGGAATTTTCCATTTCTGTGCAACCAGTATCTGCGCAGTCTGGCACAAAAAGGCAGTTCATCGTTGCAATCACCGAATTCACTGCCGCGTGCTCGCACTTTCAGTCAACGCGAATCGGGGAACCGCCCCCATCTCGACAGCGCTCCCCATCGAACTCGCAGCAACACGCGATTTCTTCGCATTGCTTCAGATGTGGTTCTAAGCAGCATCGCGCTTCTTGGAAACGCTGCCCAGCTAAAGGAAAAAAATGCTTCTTTTGTGGCCGTATTGGACATTTTGAAAACGTTTGCAACCAGAAGCGGTCGCAAGCAGCGGTCCGCGAGGTTTCAGTAGATAGCCCGTTGCAGGATGAAACCGTCGAGGTTCTTGTAGTTCAACAGCCGCTTGCATCCGGAATTCACATTATCATTCAAGTCGGGCAAGTCGCTATGAAGCTGTTAGTCGATTCTGGCTCTTCCGTTTCCATTCTTTCAGGCAAGGAGTTTGACCAACATTTCTCTGGTGTGCCGCTTCTTCCCGTTCCTCGTGTGACGCTTCTGGATTATTCCAAAAGACCAATTTTGGTTCGAGGCTGCTTCTTTTCAGAGGTCTTTTTCGAGAATCGCAGCGCACCGCTTTTGTTTTATGTCGTCGAGCAGGGTACTTCTCTCATTGGCTTGGATGGTATTAAGGCCTTGAAGCTGCGCATTGAAGGCTCTGAGCTGCAGTGTTTTCAAACCAGCACGGTACCGACCGCCGAAGTAGCTCGGACATATCCGATAGAGCCATCTATGCAGCTGCCATCAGCACTTCAGCGGCAGTTTTGCTCGCTCTTCACAAATGAGCTGGGCCTTGCAAAAGGTTTTGTTCACAGGATTAAGACACGTGCGGGTGTTCAGCCAGTAGCACCAAAACTTCGCCGGCTTCCTTTCATGTTACGACCACGCGTGTCTTCCGAACTGCAGCGCTTGGAAAGCTTGAACATCATTGAACGTATCGATGCGTCAGAATGGGTGTCCCCTATTGTAGTCATTCAGAAGAAAGATGGAAGTATTAGGCTTTGTGTAGATTTACGCGAACCTAACAAGGCCATCGTTCCGGACAGCTTTCCGCTGCCTCACATGGATGAGCTGCTTCATGCCTTGGTGGGTGCCACGCACTTTTCTAAACTCGACTTAGCGTCTGCCTACCACCAAGTTCCCCTGCATCCTGAGAGCAGGGACTTGACAGCTTTTATCACACATGAAGGACTGTACCGGTTCAAACGCGTTTGTTTTGGGCTAGCCTCAGCACCTGCTGCTTTCCAGAGTATGATGTCTCGAATCCTTCGCAATTGTCCGGGTGTCCTCTTTTACATTGACGATGTCATTATTTTTGGTAAATCAGCTGAGGAGCACCTGAAGAACTTGGAGGCAGTGTTACAGCGTATCAAAGACGCAGGTCTGAAGCTCAACAGCAAATGTGTGTTTGGAGTTCAGGAGCTCGAATTCTTGGGCCACAAGGTGACACCTTGCGGTATTTCGCCGCTCCCAGGGAAAGTGGACGCAATTGTGGAAACCCCAGTTCCAAGAAATGCCGCTGAACTCCGCTCCTTTCTTGGGTTGGTGGAATACTACGCCAAGTTTGTGCCACACTTGGCTGAGATGGTTGAACCAATGAGGGCTCTTCTTAGGAAAGGCGAAACCGTCACCTGGTCTGTTGAGGTGGATAACAGTTTCCGCGCGGTAAAGGCGGTATTATCTTCAGATCTGGTCTTGCACATGTTTGATCCTGCGCTTCCAATCATCATTTCCACTGATGCATCCGAATGTGGTCTAGGAGCAGTCCTCCAGCAGCACGCCGGTAATAAGCTTCGTACTGTTGCTTTTGCATCACGCACGCTATCTCCGGCTGAGTACGCAGTGGGTGAGAAGGAAGCACTTGCATGCATTTGGGCATGCGAACATTGGCATGCATACCTGTGGGGACGGAGCTTCACTCTCCGAACAGACCATCAGGCCCTCGTTTCGCTTCTGTCTTCGCAGGGCTCAGGCCGACGCCCTCTTAGGATTGCACGTTGGTGCACAAGGCTACTACGGTACAATTTCACGGTGGAGTACCAGAAAGGCTCATCTAACACAGTAGCCGATGCTCTTTCGCGGTTACCCGTTCATATGGCAGGTGGAGAGCTGACTATTGAGGAAGAAATTGTTTCCATGGTTCAACCAACTTGCCTGACCAAAGAGCAGTTTGAACAAGCGGTTCTTGCTGACGCCACTCTTCAAAAGGTGAAGGCGTTTGTAAATGGGTCTTGGCCCTCACACAGAGACTTGCCGGAAGGTCTGGAACCATATTTCAGAGTTCGAGACGAACTGTCAGTGGTGAGCGAATTGTTGTTGCGTGCAGAGAGGCTTGTAGTTCCATCATCTCTCGTGGCTCAACTGGTGGCAACAGCACATGAAACTCACCAGGGTATCGGACGCACCAAAGCCAGACTTAGGGAACAATTTTGGTGGCCCCGCATGGACGTTCACGTGGAAGAAGCAGTCCACAATTGTAGCATCTGTCAAGCAGCAGATAAATCGGCAAAGACGTCGCCTGCCCCGCTGCAACCTGTCGAGCTACCAGAGAGACCATGGCAGAAACTTGCAATAGATATCGTTGGTCCCCTGGAGAGGGCGCCTCCAGATTGCAGATTTGTGCTGACACTCGTAGACTACTTCTCAAAATGGCCAGAAGTACAGTTTTCAAGGGAAATTTCTACAAGAACCGTGACAGAGTTTCTGCTCAACGTATTTGCCCGGGAAGGCTATCCTGAAGAGTAAGTCTGTGATAATGGGCCCCAGTTCACGTCAAAGGAATTTGTCAACTTCTTACAAGAACGAGTGATCCGTCTGTCGCATTCATCTGTTTATTACCCGCAAGCAAACGGACAGATCGAGCGCTTCAACCGCACGTTCAAGACTTACCTACAACTGGCCCGTCTAGAACAACGTCCGCTGCGAACTGCTGTACGGGATTACCTCGCCGCATGCAGGTGTACACCACACGCCACAACAGGAGTGGCCCCTGTGGTACTTCTACATGGAAGGCTGCCAAGAACGAAGCTTGACATCTTCGGCTTATCTCCTGAGTCCTTCGCAAAGGCACCCTACCAGGAACTGGCCAGGCTGAGGAAACGTGTCAAGCGCAGGCAAGAGTACAGCAAAGCCTACACCGACAGGAGGGGAGCGGCAAAACCGACAACAGTGGCAGTAGGAGACATGGTGCGGGTGAAGAAACCATCGGTTTCATTCAAGGGTGACATCTCTTTCTCGAAGCCAAGAAAAGTCATCGAGAAATGCGGTCCAGCATCCTTCATTCTCGACGACGGCAAAACATGGAACGCGGCCAAGCTGTGCAAGGTGCCTGCTCGGCGCCCTGGCGACAATGGCCTTCAGCACCATTCTGCAGGGCGTGAATCTTCGTTAAATCATGATCCCGTTGATGCGACGCTTCTTTCTGCAACATGGCAACCAGTGTCCGCCGAGGCAAGTGTTCCCGCAGCGAAACCTGGGCCTAGTGCAGACTGCGATTCCAGGTCGCCAACAAGATCAGCCGCCGGACAGTTTCCGGCTTCAGAAACTGTTTCACGCCCGCCCGTGAACACTACAGAAGAACCTGTGGTGTCGTGCCCACCTGGTCGTCGCATTCAGCCGCACAGAGACAGACGGCGACCGGAGAGATATGGTTATTAATTGTGAATGTATAAATATTCCTTAGTTGGTGGACCAATTACCTAATGCATTCAATATTTTTGGCATGTGTATAGATAATTTTGTGTATATATGGATGTGTATTTCTTGCTATGTATTTCTCGTTCCATATATAAACTGTGCGCGATTAACCTATACTAACGTACTAACACCTTCCCAAAATAAAAAAAAATAAAAAAGTAAATGAGGGAGGGAAAAATGTTGTATCCTGTACATAGTTCTGGCAGTTTCGGTTTAGTGTTTAGGTTGGCAACACTGTGTCCTTGTACTTGTATATATTTGTGGAACGTCTATTAAAACAGAGAGTATGCAACCGCTACCCGTGAGTGCGAGTCACTTCACCCATCACAACAAGTAACACTGCAGTGTTTGGCTATTTCGAATACATATAATAGGAAAAATCACACTCCTAAGCTTTAGCGACGTAAGCGGTCCTGAATCTTTGCCAGGAACAAAAGTGCAAGAAACGACGTTTTATGCACTTACAGTACGCAACTGCTGTATTCGTTAAAGGAACGGGCGAAACACCTTGAAAGGTAACGGTTAGCAAAGCAACAAGGAAAGCACTTAGATACACCTTTAGATTTTCTTCTATGTGTGCACACAGGAATGTTCTCATGCAGAAACATTGGTGCGTGTCTCTTGTTTTGATGCTCTGGTAACTTTGCGTTGGTGAAAAGGCTGTTTCCGTCATCTCGGCATGGCTCGTTGAATAACACTACAATGTTCGGCTATTTCGAATGCAAATAATAGTGAAAATCACACTCCTAAGCTTTAGCGACGTAAGCGGTCCTGAACCTTTGCCAGGAACAAAAGTGCAAGAAACGACGTTTTATGCACTTACAGTGCGCACCTGCTGTATTCGTTAAAGGAACGGGCGAAACACCTTGAAAGGTCATGCTTAGCAAACCAAGAAGGAAACCACCTATATTCCCCTTTAGATTTCCTTCTTAGTGTGCACACAAGAAATTTCTCATGCAAGAACATTGGTGCGTGTCTCTTGTTTTGATGCTCTGGTAACTTTGCGTTGGTGAAAAGGCTGTTTCTGTCATCTGGGCATGGCTCGTTGAGTAACACTGCAGTGTTTGGCTATTTCGAATACAAATAATAGGAAAAATCACACTCCTAAGCTTTAGCGACGTAAGCGGTCCTGAATCTTTGCCAGGAACAAAAGTGCAAGAAACGACGTTTTATGCACTTATAGTACGCAACTGCTGTATTCGTTAAAGGAACAGGCGAAACACCTTGAAAGGTCATGGTTAGCAAACCAAGAAGGAAGCCACCTATATACACCTCGATTTCCTTAGTGTGTACACAAGAAATTTCTCATGCAGAAACATTGGTCTGCATGTCATGGTTTGATTCTCCGTAATCGCGTGTTCGTGAAAAGACCGCATCCGTCATCTGGGCATAGCACGCACAATAACACTGGGATGTTTGGCTATTTGGAATGCAAATAATGGTGAAAATCACACTCCTAAGCTATTGGGACGTAAGCGATCCCAACTTCTTTGCTAGGAACTCAAGGGCAAGAAACCACGTTTTATGCACTTACAGTGCGCGAATGCTGTATTCATTAAAGGAACGGGCGAAACACCTTGAAAGGTCATGGTTAGCAAACCAAGAAGGGAACACCTATATTCACTTTTAGATTTCCTTAGTGTGCACACAGGAATGTTCTCATGCAGAAACATTAGCGCGTGTCTCATGTTTTGATGCTCTGGGAAGCTTTTGTTGATGAAAAGGCTGTTTCCGTCATCTGGGCATGGCTCGTTGAATAACACTACAATGTTCGGCTATTTCGAATGCAAATAATAGTGAAAATCACACTCCTAAGCTTTAGCGACGTAAGCGGTCCTGAACCTTTGCCAGGAACAAAAGTGCAAGAAACGACGTTTTATGCACATACAGTGCGCAACTGCTGTATTCGTTAAAGGAACGGACGAAACACCTTGAAAGGTCATGGTTAGCAAACCAAGAAGGAAACCACCTATATTCCCCTTGAGATTTCCTTCTTAGTGTGCACACAGGAAATTTCTCATGCAGAAGCATTGGTGCGTGTTTCATGTTTTGATGCTCTGGTAACCTTGTGTTGGTGAAAAATCTGTTTACTTCATCTGGGCATAGCACGCAGAATAACACTGGAATATTTGGCTATTCGTAATGCAAATAATGGTGAAAATGACACTCCTAAGCTCTTGCGACGTAAGGGGTCCCAAATTCTTTGCTTGGAACACAAGTGCAAGAAACGACGTTTTATGCACATACAGTGCGCAACTGCTGTATTCGGTAAAGAAACGGGCGAAACACTTTGAAAGGTCATGGTGAGCAATCCAGGAAGGAAACCACCTATATTCACCTTTAGATTTCCTTCTTAGTTTGCACACAGGAAATTTCACATGCAGAAGCATTGGTGCGTGTCCTGTTTGGTGCTCTGGTAACCTTGTGTTGGTGAAAATAACTGCTGTATTCGGTAAAGAAACGGGCGAAACACTTTGAAAGGTCATGGTGAGCAATCCAGGAAGGAAACCACCTATATTCACCTTTAGATTTCCTTCTTAGTTTGCACACAGGAAATTTCACATGCAGAAGCATTGGTGCGTGTCATGTTTTGGTGCTCTGGTAACCTTGTGTTGGTGAAAATGCTGTTTCCGTCATCTGGGCATAGCTCGTTGAAGAACACTGCAATGTTTGGGTATTTGGAATGCAAATAATAGTGAAAATCACACTACTAAGCTTTAGCGACGTAAGCAGTCCTGAATCTTTGCCAGGAACAAAAGTGCAAGAAACGACGTTTTATGCACTTACAGTGCGCAACTGCTGTATTCGTTAAAGGAACGGGCGAAACACCTTGAAAGGTCATGGTTAGCAAACCAAGAAGGAAACCACCTAAATTCACCTTTAGATTTCTTTCTTAGTGTGCACACAGGAAATTTCTCATGCAGAAACAATGGTGCGTGTCTCATGTTTTGATGCTCTGGTAACTTTGTGTTGGTGAAAAGGCTGTTTCTGTCATCTGGGCATGGCTCGTTGAGTAACACTGCAGTGTTTGGCTATTTGGAATAAAAATAATGGTGTAAATGAAACTCTTAAGCTTTTGGGAGGTAAGCGGTCCCAACTTCTTTGCTAGGAACACAAGTGCAAGAAACGACGTTTTATGCACTTACAGTGCGCAACTGCTCTATTCATGAAAGGAACGGGCGAAACACTTTGAAGGTCATGGTTAGCAATCCAGGAAGAAAACCACCTATATTCACCTTTAGGTTTCCTTCTAAGTGTGCACACAGGAAATTTCTCATGCAGAAGCATTGGTGCGTGTTTCATGTTTTGATGCTCTGGGAACCTTATGTTGATGAAAAGGCTGTTTCCGTCATCTGGGCATGGCTCGTTGAATAACACTACAATGTTTGGCTATTTCGAATGCAAATAATAGTGAAAATGAAACTCCTAAGCTTTTGCGACGTAAGCGGTCCTAAATTCTTTGCCAGGAACAAAACTGCAAGAAACGACGTTTTATGCACTTACAGTGCGCCACTGCTGTATTCATTAAAGGAACGGCCGAGACACCTTGAAAGGTCATGGTTAGCAAACCAAGAAGGAAACCACCTATATTCACCTTTAGATTTCCTTCTAAGTGTGCACACAGGAATGTTCTCATGCAGAAACATTGGTGCGTGTCTCATGTTTTGATGCTCTGGGGACCTTGTGTTGATGAAAAGGCTGTTTCCGTCATCTGGGCATGGCTCGTTGAATAACACTACAATGTTCGGCTATTTCGAATGCAAATAATAGTGAAAATCACACTCCTAAGCTTTAGCAACGTAAGCGGTCCTGAATCTATGCCAGGAACAAAAGTGCAAGTACGACGTTTTATGCACTTACAGTGCGCAACTGCTGTATTCGTAAAGGAACGGGCGAAACACCTTGAAAGGCAACGGTTAGCAAAGCAACAAGGAAAGCACTTATATACATCTTTAGATTTCCTTCTAAGTGTGCACACAAGAAATTTCTCATGCAAGAACATTGGTGCGTGTCTCATGTTTTGATGCTCTGGGAACCTTGTGTTGATGAAAAGGCTGTTTCCGTCATCTGGGCATGGCTCGTTGAATAACACTACAATGTTCGGCTATTTCGAATGCAAATAATAGTGAAAATCACACTCCTAAGCTTTAGCGACGTAAGCGGTCCTGAATCTTTGCCAGGAACAAAACTGCAAGAAACGACGTTTTATGCACTTACAGTGCGCCACTGCTGTATTCATTAAAGGAACCGCCGAAACACCTTGAAAAGTCATGGTTAGCAAACTAAGAAGGAAACCACCTATATTCACCTTTAGATTTCCTTCTAAGTGTGCACACAAGAAATTTCTCATGCAAGAACATTGGTGCGTGTCATGTTTTGATGATCTGGTAACCTTGTGTTTGTGAAAAGACTGTTTCCGTCATCTGGGCATGGATCGTTGAATAACACTACAATGCTCGGCTATTTCGAATGCAAATAATAGTGAAAATCACACTCCTAAGCTTTTGGGACGTAAGCGGTCCTAACTTCTTTGCTAGGAACACAAGGGCAAGAAACCACGTTTTATGCACTTACAGTGCGCGACTGCTGTATTCATTAAAGGATCGGGCGAAACACCTTGAAAGGTCATGGTTAGCAAACCAAGAAGGCAACATCTATATTCACTTTTAGATTTCCTTAGTGTGCACACAGGAAATTTCTCATGCAGAAACATTGGTGCGTGTTTCATGTTTTGATGCTCTGGTAACCTTGTGTTCGTGAAAAGACCGCATCCGTCATCTGGGCATAGCACGCAGAATAACACTGCAATGTTTGGCTATTCGTAATGTAAATAATGGTGAAAATGAAACTCCTAAGCTTTTGCGACGAAAGCGGTCCTCAATTTTTCGCCAGGAACAAAAGTGCCAGAAACGACGTTTTATGCACATACAGGGCGCAACTGCTGTATTCGTTAAAGGAACGGGCGAAACACTTTGAAAGGTCATGGTTAGCAATCCAGGAAGGAAACCACCTATATTCACCTTTAGATTTCCTTCTTAGTTTGCACACAGGAAATTTCTCATGCAGAAGCATTGGTGCGTGTCTCATGTTTTGGTGCTCTGGTAACCTTGTGTTGGTGAAAAGGCTGTTTGCGTCATCTGGGCATGGCTCGTTGAATACCACTACAATGTTCGGCTATTTCGAATGCAAATAATAGTGAAAATCATACTCCTAAGCTTTAGCGACGTAAGCGGTCCTGAATCTTTGCCAGGAACAAAAGTGCAAGAAACGACGTTTTATGCACTTACAGTACGCAACTGCTGTATTCGTTAAAGGAACGGGCGAAACACCTTGAAAGGTAACGGTTAGCAAAGCAACAATGAAAGCACTTAGATACACCTTTAGATTTCCTTCTAAGTGTGAACACAAGAAATTTCTCATCCAGAAACAATGCTGCGTGTATATGTTTTGATGCTCTGGTAACTTTGTGTTGGTGAAAAGGCTGTTTCTCTCATCTGGGCATGGCTCATTGAGTAACACTGCAATGTTTGGCTATTTGGAATGCAAATAATAGTAAAAATCACACTCCTAAGCTTTAGCGACGTAAGCGGTCCTGAATCTTTGCCAGGAACAAAAGTGCTAGAAACGACGTTTTATGCACTTACAGTGCGCAACTGCTGTATTGGTTAAAGGAACGGGCGAAACACTGAAAGTTCATGGTTAGCAATCCGGGAAGGAAACCACCTATATTCACCTTTAGATTTCCTTCTTAGTTTGCACACAGGAAACTACTCATGCAGAAGCATTGGTGCGTGTTTCATGTTTTGATGCTCTGGTAACCTTGTGTTCGTGAAAAGACCGCATCCGTCATCTGGGCATAGCACGCAGAATAACACTGCAATGTTTTGCTATTCGTAATGCAAATAATGGTGAAAATGAAACTCCTAAGCTTTTGCGACGAAAGCGGTCCTCAATTTTTTGCCAGGAACAAAAGTGCAAGAAACGACGTTTTATGCACATACAGTGCGCAACTGCTGTATTCGTTAAAGGAACGGGCGAAACACTGAAAGGTCATGGTTAGCAATCCAGGAAGGAAACCACCTATATTCACCTTTAGATTACCTTCTTAGTTTGCACACAGGAAATTTCTCATGCAGAAGCATTGGTGCGTGTCTCATGTTTTGGTGCTCTGGTAACCTTGTGTTGGTGAAAAGGCTGTTTCCGTCATCTAGGCATGGCTCGTTGAATACCACTACAATGTTCGGCTATTTCGAATGCAAATAATAGTGAAAATCACACTTCTAAGCTTTAGCGAGGTAAGCGGTCCTGAATCTTTGCCAGGAACAAAAGTGCAAGAAACGACGTTTTATGCACTTACAGTGCGCAACTGCTGTATTCGTTAAAGGAACGGGCGAAACACCTTGAAAGGTCATGGTTAGCAAACCAAGAAGGAAACCACCTAAATTCACCTTTAGATTTCTTTCTTAGTGTGCACACAGGAAATTTCTCATGCAGAAACAATGGTGCGTGTCTCATGTTTTGATGCTCTGGTAACTTTGTGTTGGTGAAAAGGCTGTTTCTGTCATCTGGGCATGGCTCGTTGAGTAACACTGCAGTGTTTGGCTATTTCGAATGCAAATAATAGTGAAAATCACACTCCTAAGCTTTAGCGACGTAAGCGGTCCTGAATCTTTGCCAAGAACAAAAGTGCTAGAAACGACGTTTTATGCACTTACAGTGCGCAACTGCTGTATTGGTTAAAGGAACGGGCGAAACACTTTGAAAGTTCATGGTTTGCAATCCGGGAAGGAAACCTCCTATATTCCCCTTTAGATTTCCTTCTTAGTGTGCATACAGGAAATTTCTCATGCAGAAGCATTGGTGCGTGTCATGTTTTGATGCTCCGTAATCTCGTGTTCGTGAAAAGACCGCATCCGTCATCTGGGCATAGCACGCAGAATAACACTGCGATGTT
>JABSTT010004071.1:0-24938 GCA_013339685.2 Hyalomma asiaticum | reverse complement strand
GCCGCATACACCAACCTAGATGTGTAGTGTACTCCTGAAGCTAATCTGTCCATAATTGTGCGTCTGTAATCAGCCTGCATTATCCTAGCATCTCTGTCTTTCTATAGTATTCATATTTTGTTCATGCATTGTAGAATATCTGCTGTCAATTATACCGCCTTCACAGCACACTTCAGCTTATTGGTGCAGTTATTGGTGCCATAGCATTCTTGCTCTACACGAACTGCATAACTGAACCATAATAACCCATTTAACGACAGCGTACATAATTTTGCACTTGCTTTCGGCAACTTGTTCTTTGGCAGTTCAATGGACAAGCGGTTAAGAAAGTACAAGAAAGACAGCTTTGGATGAATTGATGTATTCAGTGTGTCATCAGTTTGCTACAGTGTGCTGTGTATTCCTGCAGACAGTTTTGTGAAGGCATTACGATATTTTAAGAGGGGTTTGACGTGGGATGTTCAGGGAGCGACATCAAAAATATGATTTTCGTTGGCTCATAATGAACTTAGCCAATAACAAACTGCGCTGGCGTTTCAAGTCTACTTCTGATTAATTTTATGACAAAGATAAAAGCTGACTGACCTTAGAAGAAACTTACATTGAATTATGCTCTAATTACATTTATTTACTGGGTAACAAACAGTTCAACACATAACCGAGTTTTCTTTCTTGCTATTGAATGTGCAGTGCTGCGAAAATTGTGTGCGAAGATTTGGTGCATTCATAGACGCTTTATCGCAGTTGGCGCTTGAAACAAAAGTGAATGTTTTTTTTCGCCCATTACCCACACACCTACGGTATGGGTTCACAGCTGATAGTTGAAATTCGTGCCTATCCTATTGGGCACAGCGCGACGTTAACTAAGCGAAGCTAAATCGGTGTTACTGTGACATCTGCCAACGTTGCGCACGTTTCTGATTCTGCATCGTGCATTTGCCCGCGCTCGCTGTCTGAAAATCAACGCTAGCAGAATGGGGACGGCGCAACGCAATGAGAGAGCAACATTCGTTCGATCACTCTGGTATCCCGTTTATCCGTGCATATTTTTTCAGCGTTTAGCGTGGTTATGCACAAGTTGGAGTGCACTCAGTATGTATGTGTTTTGTTTGGACGCGACTGCAAAGTGTTGGCCCATGTGTGCACTGTACTGTACGTTGTTTGTACCAGCTGTGGTGCCGCAATAAACGATGCAAACCTTACTTGATTGGCGTTGTTTTTGCCAGTCGAGGCCTGTATGGTCACCTGGCGATAAGCTGCAGTACCTGTGTACGAAAAGTACACACGCGAGCTGCGGTTTAGCGAGAGGAACAAGAAAAATACTACAGCGGGACTAAATATGTGAGGGAAAGAAGGGGGGGGGGGGGGGTACAGCAGGGCGCGAACCAGCAAAAACGCGGCTTTCCCCGATGATGATGATAGTACTTGCAGCGCCATCTCCGTTCGCCCTAATGCACTTCACTACGCCGCCGCTACTCTTATTTGTGTTCTACAGTGGAAGGTACAGTTTCCGTTCTCTAAAACGCGTATATAGGTGTTCTCTGGCCCGGTCGCGCACTGAGAAGGGGAGATACGTGGACAATGGACTGAGCAGTGACAGCGCCGCGAGGCCGGCGCCTCGGAAATCTGAGCCGTCTGGGAGGCCCTGCGGGCGCTGCGCGCGCATGCACGGTTACAGTGCGAGCACCTGCGTGCTCTTGAAACGGTTTCTCCGGACGCGACGTGAGTGCCTATACGGGGGGCGCCCTCCCAATACTCCGTGCCGCGGCAAGACAAAGCCGCCGCGCAGCTTGCCCGAATGGACGCCAGGGTGTACACCTTTGGGCGCCAGCGTGCAGGGGCGGTCGGGTTTCCTTCGTTCGAGGAACGCAACACGCGCATCATTATGGCAGCCTGGGTCGGTTGCTTTTCAGTGCCGAAGGGGTCGAGCGGATGACGGTACCTACGGAAGATCGCGAGCGTGTGTCGCTCGTGACAGGAATCGGCGTGTTTTGTTGCCGCTCTTTCCATGAAAGCCGGGCGGCCGGGGACGGACGACGATAAATCTCTGGCGGCTCTAATAGACCAGTCACACAACGTGTAGGTTGTGTGACTGGTCTATTAGAGCCCGTTGACACGGTTGGCGCAACGCCGTTGGCCGATGCATGTGAGTTGCCCGGTTCAGACGAGGATCCGCGGCGTGAGTTAGCCCACATCGGAAGTAGCTTACCTGCCGAGATTGAAGTGAGGGCCGACGATTTTGAGGCTGACACCTTGCGGCACGCACGGTCACAGGCATGCCGCGGGAAAAACAGTCCCCGCATCGAAACCCAGACGTTCCAGACGCAGTCGTCGCGCTTAAGCCATGGATGGCGTCAGCCCTCAGGTGGTATGGAAGGTTCTTTACACATTGTCGCCGCGACTGAGTCGTCACTCAGAGGGAAGTCCACATTGATGGCTCGTTTGAGCGAACGAAGCATCGGGAATCGCAGTTTATGCACGCTAACTATAACCACATCCTACGCGCTGAGAGCTTACCCCAAGGGGGTGGCACGGGTATACATTTGGGTGGAGCGGGGCTCCATGTTTATTTTTGAATAAACATGGAGCCCCGCGCACGCGCATCAGCATAAGCTTTCAACACGAAAGTGTTTTATGCCGGGGTACACCACAACTCCACACGTCACTTCCGTAACGGATGTGACGCAGCAAAATATATATGTAGGAATAACAGCGAAACACGAAGAAATATTTTTGATAATCCGCTCACAGTCGCCGATTCACGTCAAAAGGTGGCCGGTGCTCTACCACTACGCTGTCAGCAGTGGCGTAGGCAGGCATGGGCTGACCGGGCTGAAGCCCCCCCCGAAATTTTTCCAGCCGGTGCCCCCTGCCTATCTATGCTGCCCATCACATATACGAACAAAGGTGCCCATTCTTGGAAAGTGCGGCTATGCGCATTCGCGTCTCATCGGTGGGCTTAAAAACGAAGAACGCGGCTCTTTCCACTCACAAAGGAAGTTGACTTGTCACTCTATGGCGGGGAATGTTGTAGTTTGTCTGCAGGAAACCGTGGTGGCAAACGAGGGGCACCTGTCATTTTCGGCAAAGAGTGCTGTGATAAGAGCCTGAAGGGGGAGCTTGCAGTCTTTGAAGCACAGTGCTGCGGCAGGCAGACGCTTTTGCAATGCGTTGACAATTAGCTCTCTGCAGTGATGGAAGAACATGGCGAGTCTGCGTATCTGGAATCATGCGTGGTTTTGCTGTGGGTGAAACGTTCGCGGGCTAAGGTCATCGAGCTGCGAACCAAGCACAAGATAAAGTATGCGGCTGTTCCCCGTGCAATGCCTTCCCCTGTGCCGCCCGACACTTCTTCCCCTCTTATTCCTATTTCTGTGGGGCGCCGACGCTTTTCGTGCGTTGTATGCGCTCGCGTGGGGAATACGGCGTACAGTGCATGCGTTTTTTTCTTTTTGAGTAGTGCCCCTACATGGGTGGCCCAATACAGCTTCGCTTTTGCTGTTTTTCTTCACGACTTACATATGGTTACAATGTGCGCGTACGGCGTGTCCCCTTCTGAGAAGGGCGATGCGGCAGAGTGGAAATTTCGACCAACTGGACAGCACTGCTTTACAATGGTATCCACAAGCACTACGGAATAACGAGTCGACAACAAGACGCGCTGCGGTTCATCGCCGAGCGTGCACAAGGGCATGCACAACAGCTCCGCTACCAGCAGGTGGTGGTCGCGACATTCATTCAAGAAGAGGTGACCATATTCGTATCGTCGCTTTCGCGGCAATATGTCTCAAGGACGGCAGCGGCTCTCCGTCTTCTGGGCAAGCTCATCTTTGCAGCGCCCACAAACGAGCGAGACCTCGAATGCTAAGTCCTTTTCTTCAACTGATTTGTACTTACATGATGCCTTATTCCTCTGACAATACAGTGGCTTTGTAATGTGCCTAAGATGAGCTGTATGGATTATATGTGAATTCTTTGATAATGTTTGAATAGTCATTTGCTATTGCTCACATGTGGTCATATGATGCCTTATTGATTTCAGCAAGCCAGGAAATTAATTTGAAATCATTTCATTTCTTAAATACGATATACAGCGTTTTAAACATAACAGCCGAAATAAGTACGGTCGCCGAGACGATTGAACGATCAATCAATAAATGAGTCAATCAATGAGCAGCCAATGGGAAACAAAAATGAGTAAAAATCTCTTTATACCAATACCTTTCTTGGCTACAGTATCTGGTCGAACAAATCGAACAGAGAAGGCTAAATGTCAAGCAAAAGTGCAAATGAGTTCCATGAAGAAAAAAGAGCGCAAGACAACGGTGACAACAGGTACAAAGGACAGGCATTTAAAGCATGCAAAACAAACTTACCCACATCGAGCCTTTGCTCATTGAAGTAAACAGATTTATCAGGACGCTTTATTTTGAAGAAAGTAGTGTTTAGATGCATGAAATACTAAAATTTCGCGCAACTGTTAATTCAATTCCAAGTTAAAGCACCGAGAAAGTCCTGCAGTTATTCGCCATGGGAATAGTTTCAATTGAGGGTTGTATGCACTACCATTATATGCTTGCCTGGTGCGCGGAATCAGAGCCGAAAATATGGCATGTCTCTAACTCACTGAACGGGATATTACTTCTCCGTTAGGCAGAAGGAAACTCACTATTCTTGGACCTTGTTTAGTAAGGGAGCCAAATAAGTTATTTACATCAGCCCCCATATTTTTCAACAGCAACCTAAGTGAGAGCGAAATAAGAAAAAAACGTACAAAGCCCCATGAAGGTCACAGGGAAAATATTAGCGTGTAAGAACCATAAGAGAGCTTTCTTTTACAAACTTCTTCTTTAACATTGATGTGTCTAAATCGAGCACTAGGCATGTAGTATTGTCAACTCAGTGTAGCAAGCGATCGCGTAAGGTTAAAACAAATGAAGTTTCAGTATGCAAAAACCAGTGAGATACGGCTAGTACTAGTTGATAATCTAGTATCTGTCGATGCTGGTGCTGCATCAAGTGAGTACATTTGTGAACTTCGTAAGTAGAAAGCTTATGGCGAACGTCATTGATACAGGAAATATTTTATACCTAATACGGATCCTTCTGCCATTGTGACGCCCCGAGGGGCGTCGGCAGGGTGAAACACGGGAAGGCGGGTAGCGGGAGTTTTTGGCCTTCTGCAATCCTACTTTTCGGCTGCCACTGCGGTCAGAGAATCTCGTTAGCCGCGAGTTTTGAGGAAACCGCGCTTTGACAGAAGAGCTGACGTTTATGCGGCGGTCCCAGATGAGAGTGTGCATTAAGGCCCGTGCACACTGGCGGAAAAACGCACGCGGCGCGCCGCAGGCGGCAAAACGCGAGCCTCCGAGGCTGCCGCGCGGCAGGGATTCTCTTGCCGCGAGCCGATCGGTCTGTGCACGATTTTTCGCCGCGTGCCGCGTGCCGCCGGAGAGGAGACCAATCAGAGCGTCTCCGTCCGTGACGTACGCGCTCCATCGCGGAGTCATGCGGACCCGCCCGGAGGCTCGTTTCGTACCCGTACGGTGGCTCGCTTGCCTCGCGCGCCCGTTCGCTCGGAGGAGGCGGGATTCCGCGGCGCTGCCGCCGCGGTTTGCCGCGAGCAGTGTGGCCGTGTCGCCGCCCAAGCGTTTTTCCGCCGGCGGCGCGCCGCGCGCGTTTTTCCGCCAGTGTGCCTGAAAAAAGCCAACGGAGCGTCCCCGGTATGTGTCGATCACCGTGCAATGCAGTAAGCAGAACTGCTTCTCGGACGCGCACATCTGGCCGGCCACAGAGGAGCGACTCCCCACAGGCGCGTCTTTTCACCGGGAACTTCCAGCATGAGGGCGCCTAGACGGCGCCAAATTGCTTGCACCTGGAGTGTTTCGGAATGGAAGCGGTGCTAGCTAACGCTCGTTACGGTAATCTGTATACAAGTGTCGCCGGTTAGGCTGTCCCACGTCGTGTCCGAATGTCGAGTTTTGTGTATGTTTATATTTTGCTTTCTATATTTTTGGAGAGGAGTTCGTACTGCGTAAAATCGTGCACAGACCGATCGGCTCGCGGCAAGAGAATCCCTGCCGCGCGGCAGCCTCGGAGGCTCGCGTTTTGCCGCCCGCGGCGCCCCGCGCGCGTTTTTCCGCCAGTGTGCACGCGCCTTTACACTGTGGAGGCGAGTCCCAAACAATAGTCGCACGGCGGGTTGGACTGGTGCGTTTTCTACCGGTGACGTTGCCGTAGACAACCATTGGATAGACGCCCTGGTGAGGCGGAGCTGTCAGGGAGAAAAACTCGTCTCGGGACAGAGGACAAGGCGGAATTTTGGAGATTCGAGAGACTCGAAGAGATGCAGTGACCTTCCGTCATGTGAAGAAGTAAGCTTCGTTTGCGATCCCTCATGCAAGCCTGCCCGTTCGGCTCTCCAACCTCGGAGAGTCGATGTAGTCTTTTCGAGAGCAGGATGCGAGCAGCAATGATCGGGGAGAATCCGCGAGCTACGGCGACTTCGTGGTCGACATCCGAGTTTCTAACAAAGCACCTGTGCACAGGCTGGCGACGAGAGCTATGTGCCGATGGAGCCCACCCAGATAGGCGTTCCTTTCGTTGGCGGCAGCAAGCGTACTTGAGACATTGCGCCATTAGTTTATGAGCTGTTTTACCCCTCGTATTGGCCGTTCATTGAAGAGTTTGTTTGCCCTGTTAATTCCTGTGCTGCACTATGCGTTTACGTTGCTATTTGTTTGCCTCGCATCATTACGTTGGCTACCAATTGTTAATTGTATACTTTGATCATGTTCACATATTAAATTCCATGTTTTGTGGACTTAATTAAGCCTGTTGCCTTTTTTCTTCCCGGCCCAAGCACGAATCCGGTTCGGTTAATTGGTTGTTGAGGTGTGTGGACAGAGGGGGTGAGCGAGTATAGTGGGATTACGTGAAGCATTTCGAACGGAGTCGTAACGTAGTTGTGGTACTTGTGAAGTGTTGCGGTGTAGAACCGCCTCCCCCTTTGCGCGAAGTAGGGACATCTCACCATTCCGGAGTTCACTTCAGCGAGTTCCAAATCAGATTTATCCATCGCAACTTGCATTCCGCATGCCACGAAGTAACTGTAGGGTGTTAGTCCCAACAGCACCGTGGGATTTTTAATTTACCTGGCAAAAGTGTGAATTGGCAAACCGCATAAAAACTTTTTCAATATTAAGAGATATTTTACCACGTTTTCCAGCTTAACAAGAGTGTCAGTAATTATTCGTGAAAGAGTCGGGACGGTGACGTTTGTGAGCTTAGTGGAGAGAAAACCATGTTTCGGGAGGCCTACCATGGTAATGAGGACGGCATTTTTCTGTAACGCAATAGGCTTAATTCTTTTAAAAAAAGAAATGGTAATATGTTCAGGACAGATAGATCTGGAGCTGCTCAGAATCACTATCGCAAGCAAATCTCTGTTCTTCCTGCAAATGTATCGAAAATTTGGTGAAGGAAGCGCCTGTATAATGTAGCGAACGCCGAACGGGTAAGTTTGGATGAGGAAACCATAAATACGAAATATATACTAAAATGCTGTCCTGTATGTCTACTAGCATGTTAAGTTGGAAAGAGTCTTCCGGAGTTTATCAGGACAACGCCACGATAAATTCATAAAGGGTTTCAAAAAATGTGTTTGTTATGGCGTCATTTTCAGCTTACCTACCTCAGGTATGCTGCCCGCTGTTCCCGGCTGCGCCTTCTATCGCGAATTCTTTCATGCGTATGTGTACATCGATCATTATAGTTCATTTTGAAATGGTCATCAAGGTAGTAGCGTGGGCAAGTGACGAATCTTCGCAGTCGTGGAGAAATAGTCTTTCTACTAGTTTTCGTCGATACATTGTCGTCGGTGAAAGTTTTGAATGTGCGAGAGTATTGCTATCTCGGTGCTCGGTTGACATGGCAACTGAAGGCTGAAGTAGGCCGCACATGCTGTCCGAATCTATACTCATTGGGCGACGGTCCACGCAAATACGTCACGTGCATATTTTCGTTCCGAAAGTATATATATATATATATATATATATATATATATACACTCTCCCTCCCGCCTGCCCGTCGAAAATTCCCAGCCCCCCCCGAAAAAAAATTTCTGGCTACGCCACTGGCTGTCAGCGATCTAATTTGTGCGAACGCGCCTTATCGTCCTTCTTATCTCGCTTCGTTCGTTCTTGGTGCTCTCATCCGGCTCAGCACGCGCGCATCGAGGCGCGCTTTGCCTGGAACGGTGCCGTTATCCAGGAGTGAAGAGAGGCGACGTGAAGCACTACAGCTATACTTCACCTCTCCTGGATTGCGCAATCATTCCATGCGCGCTCCAAAGTGCGCCTCGACGCACGCTCGCGGAGCCGGACGAATGATTGATTGATTGATTTGTGGGGTTTAACGTCCCAAAACCAGTTCTGATTATGAGAGACGCCGTAGTGGAGGGCTCCGGAAATTTCGACCACCTGGGGTTCTTTAACGTGCACTGACATCGCACAGCACACGGGCCTCAACATTTCGCTTCCATCGAAATGCAGCCGCCGCGGCCGGGATTCGATCCCGCGACCTTCGGATCTGCAGCCGAGTGCCATAACCACTAGACCACCGTGGCGGGGCGAAGAGCCGGACGAACGCATCAGCGAGGAAAGAAGGAACATAAGTACAGGTTCGAGCGTGACCGTCGATAGCGTAGTGGTAGAGCACCGGCCACCTTTCTTTGTGCATGGGGTTTCCGCGCCTACACTTCAAGCGTGATGGCAAGAAAACTCCCGCGTTAGGTGTCCAAGTACGCCAACGGCGTTAACCACTCAATGTGGAGCAAGCAAACGTGATTAATGCCTTTGTCCCATGGCATTTACTATAGACTGTGTCGAGTTATTATGTAAGCAACTTCAGTTACCACAAGGTGTTGGTCATGGATGTTACGGAAGCTTTGCGAGAACGTGGGTTAATCCACGTCAAATGGTGCCCTGCCAGCCAAACACCGATGGCAACTTTACCTCGATGTACAAAAACATCCACCTGCCAATGCAAAGGCGCATTTTACTTTCGTGTTATGCTGATTCCTCTAAAAGAGAGATCCGCCATGTTCTTTTCTATTTCGTTGCGATCGATGCATTCTAATGAATATGCTTATAATGAATAGGCCTGATCAAAAGACTGATGACTATTCTAAGAATAATAATCTCATAATAGCTACGTACAATCCCGTAGACCATTCGTTTCTCATTTTTTAAGCGCTCGTCTTGTGTCTCGTTCTTTTTTCTTTTCTATTTTTTCTCTATCTTGGCGATCGGGGATTGAATAATGCAGTGCTTCGGAGAGAGCGGCTATTGTATGTGTGTGACGCGAAGCATTGCCACTTTCTTTGATTTTCTTTGATCGCTCAGCTGATGTCTTGCGTCTATCGGGGTGCTGCATTCTACAGCTTACATAACATAAAGAAGTGTGCTGCTCGCAAGCTTGATCTTTGCACTAGCAACACTGCAGGAGGTTCGTAAAGACTGAAATGTGATCTTGGTGGGATAATTTGGTAGAAATCTGTGGTGGATAATAAGTTATAAAGAACGCCTTAGTTGGGACATCAGCCATAAAAAGACACTGAAACCAATCACTAAGTATGACCATAATCTATACATTGAATTTTATAGACAATAAAACCTCAACTACCGATATGGAACTGGCCGGTTTTGATTTCCACTGCTTGAATAAGCACTCGACATGCTCATTTCGAAATATTTCGGCGCAACATGCAGTCTACATTATTAACGCCCGTTTGAAATCCTAGCTTTCTTGTGCTCCCGAAACGACCATGCGATACCAAATACCTGCATAAGCACTATCCATTGGCGCACCTTAAGACGTTTAAAAACGCAAGCATATTAGGTACTTTCGTTTGCACTAACATAACCCATTTATATGAAAGCTTCAAATTAATGAAATAGTTGAACACCGTGTGGTGCCGCCGTACTGCAGCAAGGCAGGAGCAGAATTTGTTTTTCCATGGCCTTCGAGAGAGCTCAAATCTCGGAGGCAGTCAAGGCGACTCATATGACGTAAACTGCAGAGTTGAGGGGAGCGCGCAAAGCTGGATTCGTTGTCCTGGCCGTCGTTTTTTATACTCATGCTTGGGTGACTCGTATTTGCGCTGTAGAGTTCAGAATACAAGTCCTCGGCCACCTTGGCTATATCATTCATGTTACTCACAATGTTGCCCTGCCTATCCTTCATTGCATGCATTATGATGCTTTCTGTACAATGCCTCACTTCAGTTGCTTTGCTGCTGCCTCTTTCTCTCACGGCTGCTTCTATTTATTACGCGTTACGGTTGCGCATGTCATTGAACCTATTGTCATCTGTTGGCGTTGTTTTTTTATTTTTTGGTAGTTTGAGAGAACTTTTTTAATCTTGTCGTCGTACTGCTTTCCCTCTGATTTCTATTGATGCTTCGGAGATCAGCCTCGTAATATTTTTGTTCATGTTCTGCGTGTCCTCATCCCACTTTATAATAAGGTAATTAAGCCAACCAAATGGTCACTTCCATGTATGACATCATGCACCTGTTATGCAATCCACCTAATTTATGCGTGGTCTATCAAAAGTGTTTCTCCACTGATGTCGTGATATGCCAATATTTGTATCGACCCTTTTACTGAACGAAGGCAATAGCACGAAGAGTTAGGATAATAAATAAATAGATAGATAGATAGATAGATAGATAGATAGATAGATAGATAGATAGATAGATAGATAGATAGATAGATAGATAGATAGATAGATAGATAGATAGATTTTCTCCTACAGCGACCTGTAGTACGTTTCTTTAAAGGAACCAAAAAATCGTCTACGTAATTAAAAATATTTAGGGCTGTACCTCGTCAGTTAGTGAATTCAAAATGTCAATAGATATGAGAAAAACGTGACAGAGTTTTGGAGCGACACATGATCCTATGCAGATGCACCGGTGTTAAATAAACTGCGGGTTGTCATACTGGATAAAAGCAACTTTAATATAAAACTCTAAAAGCGCCATGAAGTTGTCGACACTCATCGTGGCTCTGTTTTGGAAATTAAATAGGCCGTTGGCTTCAATGCATTACTGAACGGCAATATATAGGTCGTTATAGGGCACTAAATAAAAGAAATACTCTACATCTATTGAAAAGGCGCAACCAATCAGCGGTTCCGGCTTCATTTTAGCTTCACTAACTGACGAGGGCACAGCCATAAAGACTTTTAGGTACGCCCACGATCTTTTAGTCCTTTTAATGTAATGTAACACAGGTCAATACGAGGAAATTGCAATGGGGATTGTCCAGCAGTTGGTTCAGTATGGCAAACTGCTCTCCTTCACGTATGAATTGCGAGAACAAAAGAAACTTCAATTTTTAGACATGAACATCGAGTTTGGAGAAGGATGTGTTTGCTGATGCTATCAGCCTCGGTCGAAAAAAGTTCTTTTTCCCTTATATTCGGCGCAGTCAGAAACCGTCAATAGGGTCATTGCCACTCTATCCCTAGAATCTGCACTCCTCAGCGGATGCCCTCACATGATGCAGGCGAGCATTCAGGGCGAAGTAGGCAGACTGCGCGAAGCAGGATTTCCTGAACTCCTTTTGACAGCCGTGACAGAGGCACTGCTACAGAAATTTAAGGGAAGAAAAAAAGACACCGCGGTCACAAGGTCGCTGCAATGCCAAACCAGTGGTGATCCCATACATTCATAGGATGACCCGTAACCTCAAAAGGGTTGGCAATAAGTACGGCGTCCGGATGGTGCTTTCTGCCACTGGAAAACTGGGGAAGGTGTGCTCCAGGGTGACGAGTAGCGACCCTGTGCTTTCCGGCTGTGGTAAAAGCCACACAAATCTGTGCCTGCGGTGAGCCACGGCGGTCGTCTACGAAATTCCGCTTTCATGTGGCAAAGTTTACGTAAATCACACGAAGCGCTGCGTGAACGCACGTGCCCGTGAATATGAAAGATCGCTGGAAGATGATTCGACCACCTTCCTGAATCTGCCCGCCAATTACCGTTCCTGCTGCTGTGAGCCATATTGCTTCACAGAATCAAAATTCTAACCAGAAGCAGGGATAGATTAGCTCGTGAGCTTGCTGAAGCCTTCTTTATCACTCCTGAGAGGTCACACATGCATCAGCACCACTTCAGTCTCCCTGCGTGACAGTGAAATTAGATTGTTAAGCAGGAGATATTAGGCAGTCTCGAATCTGCACAAACGAATGCTCATGCGCTCATATTCTCTCCAGTCCTGCCAGATGCAACGCGTGCTGTTTTCAATAAACATAGTTGGAGTATACCGCCCGTCCTGTCCAGTCTCTCAGCTTCCGTCTCCGGTTGTTCAAGCTGCTTATGTTTGTAATTTGAAGAAGTATGTATAACAAATTTGAATGGCAGGCTACAACACATATAGATATAATATGCATGCCATTATTACGTATATTGATTTATACAAATAACTCACGGGTTCCACTCGGGAGTATTGTGCGATGGGAGGTGGAGTTACCTTACACAGAGGAATCGACACTTTCTTACATATTTAAAGGTTAAAGAAGCTCATCAGTCATTTGTTTACATGAACACTAATTTGGAGCTTTGTTGATGTTTATGGTGCATATTATGTGACGACATAAAGCATACTGCGGCTGCCTACTGGCTCTTGAAAACCAAAGATTTTTCTCAAATGTCGTTTCTGCAGAGAATGTCTATAGATCTTGTTCTTCCAGAGCAATTTTCTTTAGCGTCGCTAAAACGTCCCAGTTTCGCCAGAAGGGTGACGCAATGAATGCGATTGCAATGCACGATATAATCTACGAAGCAGGACTAGCAGCTTTAGGGGCAATCCGAATTGTAATGAACGCGGGCTTATTAACTAAGCATACATGTGTGCTTACGGGTGACCAGGCTCGCACGAATGAAATGAATGACCATGACATTCCACTAGCTGAAGAGTGTTAATGATGAGAAACGGTGGCTGTAGGCAGGCCGTCAAAGGTTATTTACGTTCCATGTTGCTGCCGTGCGGTGATCATTGCGTGTGTACAACGATGTGGAAATTAAGCAGAGGAGAAAGCGTTCATGTTACGGCACGTTGAAAGAGCGCACGTAATAATAGAACACGAGGAGCGGCCTCGGCTCGCTGTCGACCTCGTAAAGCTGTGATGCGGGCCACAGTCGAGCACGCGGCACGCAACTGTGGACGCGCAGCCCGAGACACATTTGCGAGCAGTCGCTGCTGCTGAAGCCTCGAAGTGCTTTGAATGACAGTGCTGTAATAAAGCATTAGAAGTAAAACGCGCCTTGCTTCAGCGCGGGCAGCATTCCTATGGAGTTCTTCGGCAAGCGTTCTGAGAAAAGCGGTGGCATGATGTAGTAGCATGTGACGGTCGAGCGGCAGAGGCAACGGCCCAGCGGAGCTGCGAGTTAAATCATGTTGCTCTGAGTTCTTCTGATGCGTGCTTCACACCGCGCTACCGCTCTACGCAGCGGGAGCTTTGCCCAGCTTTGCGCCGTCAAGAAACGGCCCAGTATTGCGGCGACAACCGAGTGCGGTCCTTCCGCACTCGCACACGCATTCGCGTCAGCACTGTAAGGCGAGGGCACTGCCCGAGTTGCGGTGATTTGCGAGGCACCTGAAACGGAATCACGTGATCAAGGTGCTGATACGCAGTAGCAAAAAGGTAGAAACACCGTTGCCGACCCACGCGTTGTAGTCGGCTGCCCGGTGAGAGCAACACACCTTTTCCAGCGTAACTACGTGTAAGCACGGGCTTCTTCAGTGGAAGTCAGCTCCAATACCCGCGTCTCCAATACGCAGCTCCAATACGCGCTGCATGCAAACACGGACCTCCTTAGCGGAAGCCAGGTTGAGATCCTTGCATACTGCCAGATTCACGGGCAGCGCATAAGTTCTCTCTGCTCGCGTCGAGAAGTTTGCGCCATCTCGTGATGGAAGCCCAAGTGAGGCTCCGTGGCATCTCCAAGGGATATATTAAAATATGCGCCAACACCCTCATTTTACATGGCTGCTCCGGGCGTAATTATCTGAGGTCCTCGCCCAGGCGCTCTCTTCGTAACCGAACGGTTATGGGAGCAAATCGTCGCTCGGGCGCCTCGCAAAAAAAAAAAAACAACAACAACAACAACAAAAGATTGATTGGTTTTTCTTTGACAATTCACACTGATATATTAGATATTTGGCCTTGACACATACTTATTACATACGGGCCATCACGGTGACGGGGAAAAACCCCGTTTAAATTTCGGTATTATTCCTACCGCAATAAGAATTGTAATCCGCAGACCGGAGAAGTTTTGAAATACTGCAATCACACTAAAAACTGGAGCCGGTTTCGCAGGAGTGAAACGACCGGGCTACTCTTTAGAGCATCGTACTACTCTAGCAAAACGTCGGATGGAGTGAAATGTCCGTATCTCTTGCTCCATCCATGCGATGCTCGTTCTCGCCGCCACAAACATGGCGGCTGGCGTGGGAGCGAACGACTGAAGAACAGCCGCTTTGTGAAATGTTTTGCGACGGAACTAGCAGCTGCCTTCCTACGATTTCCACGTACAAGCGGACAAGCTTTCGCGTACAAACGCGTGCACAGTGCGTTTATCGAACGGTGCCTTCCTCGACTACAAGCCTCAACCGACGGGAGCCATAGCGCGGTGCCTCTCCATAGTTTTTCCCCGACCGAACGGCCGTACCCGTGCTAGTGAAACCCGCTAGCCTACGCTCCTCGGATCCTTCACTTACATGTGCGCAACGAAGAGGAAGACACTTTCAGCGATACAGTAATCTGTTGTGATCGCCTACGGCTGGTTTCCGAAGACTCACTGGATATAACTTATACGAGTAAAGAAAAAGGCTTCGCCGTTTGGCGGCCATGAGTGCGTCGACGGTGAAAGTACCGTGACTGAGCTCCTTCCGGTTCGCAAGTCTGGTAAATACATCATAGTACCCTAGACACTTCTGATGGCAGAGACCTATATTTCATTTGTGTGCAGAATAATGAGAAACGAGGAGTACGTATTTTGTGATCGCCAGCGGTTGTTCGCCGCTCGACGGACTCGAAAGGGGACGCCGTCGGAAGAAAACGTGTGGTAGCGTAGCACCCGGGTGCCGCTTTTCTTCACTGACGTTAACGAAATTCAGCCGCTATTATATTCGTACTTGCTTGCTCAGGTGGATTTTACATCTTCGCGAACCAGCACTTCGAACGCACGTTTGCCCGCAAAACGGAATGTGAGCTCATGATTTTAATGCGTTAATCTAAAAGACATTTCTATGTTCCGCGAGTTTATATTAACAGATCTGTGAGGCGGACGGCTACCTTTGAGCCAACGCTAAATATACACCTGTTCAATGCATACTTTTTGTTTAATTACGCAGAACAGTATTTTACCACTGGCGCTACATAAAAGGCCTAGCATACGGGTTATATATGCGGGACTTCAGTGTAAGACTGTGTATCGCGAGTGTGCTGTGGGCTGTGTGCTTTGCTGTGGTTGTGTGATTGGCTCTTTGTGCGTTTGTGTCATGTCAACGTGCATATTGTATGCTCATGTTGATGTAATTAAATGCCTGCTGATTGCAGCGCGCTCGAAAAACGCAGTGTTTGCTTTTTTTGTCTCTGCTACTCCCTCTGCTGAGTACTAGAACTTCACTTGGTCGGGTAGTAGAGCTCTCTTCAAAAGAGTGTTCGAATCCCCTTCGGAGGCGTCCTACTATGTTTTGGCGAGAGTACCGGTACCCTGTCAGGTGGAGTGCTGAGGTCATGCCTGATGGGTTTAGTGTTACTCTGCATAAAATGGGGTTGATCTACTCTGGAAAAGGGAGTTAAATTTCCGACAGGAAATTACTCCCCCAAAGTTAGTGCCCAGCACTCTGTTTTTAGAGTGCAAAGTGTATGTCACATGGTGGCGGAGCTTCCATAGAAACTCACGCGTCCAGAAAATGCGGATCGTATGGTGCTTAGCGCCATCTATTTATGATGGGATACATCCCGCGGAAGCAGAAATAATCCTGATCTGACGACACGTCCGCTAAAAGCAAAGGTGACGTCATCATTCTCGTCAGAGGCACGAAATGTGCTTTTTTGTTTTCCTGTCGCGGGTTCATGAGTGGAATTTATGTATGCTATATCATTCTCTATCCGATATTATTCTGTATGTTACATACGCATAGCAATTTTGAATACCACAGGGCAATGGCTACATGATGATCCAGGTTTCTGTATTTAAAGCACGGTAAAACATGTTCGCGCCTTGTAGAGTCTCAATAAATTGTTAAATGTTGCAAAAGCCACAGTAATTTATTTTCCCCAGAGTGCCATGAGCTTGCACCCTCCTTAATATATGTTTTGTATTCGGCTAAGGAAAGTGATCTTGTAGCGCTTAATTTGCGTTACGCCAAGACTTTTCATGTATGTATCCATCTCTCCTTGATCTTCCCCATTTCCATGAAGTTCGCACAATATAATAAAAATGAAATAACAAGACTGGGAATAAGTATGTCAGCAGGGACCTTTTATTGACATCGAACAATCAAACTAAAATATACTGGCGCTCTACAGTCGGCACGAAATATGGCAGCGATGCGGCTGGAATTATTGCGTGAAGAAAATATTACTCTTAGTCATTGTAACAGCCAAAATATACCTGCAGCATTTGAGCAAATTGGACCAAGTCCACCACTCTTATGCATATACACATGATCCCCAATTCTAAATACCTTATTGGCAGCAGGGTGGGGATGACATAGCTTTGTGTTCAAGACAAGCGCGTGTTCCCATGCTACAGCAAGCTTTGTATTTTTTGAAGGAGTGTAAGCACGTTTTAGAAGCCCTGCAAAATCATTACATACTAACATTTTTAACCATAGCAAGAAACAGGTGTGATGATGTACTATTTACCATCGTCACGCCGCTGAGCGTGTGACGCGTTGAAGATGGAGGAGACCGTGGCTGATTATAAGAACCACACGATAATTATATTTGGGCGACACACACACACGAAATACATAAGGCGAGAACGTACACTATAGCCAATCGTTCCATATGGCGGTCTAGAGTCCCTGAAGTAGTGGGCTGGTAGGGTCCCGGCGGTGACGTTGTCGTCGTCAGGTAGACGTCCGGCGTGGTAGTTACGTCGCAGCAGCAGGGCTCATGGGGCGAGTGGGCGACCCACCACTCCGTATACAGTAGCCGCCATTGTCGGTAGCACCTCGGGTCTCTTCAGCGCCTGGCAAAGATCTCGCGATGCTCGCTGTCCTGACGGTGGAACGCTGTCCGGTAGGATGAACCACGCGCGTAGATGCTGTTTCCCCGACAGAAGCCGGCCACGAACAGAACTTGCGATGTGGAGTACGTGAGGCGCTCGTTGTCCCGAAGACAGGCGCCTCCGTGCGCGAACCCCGCGCGTCGATGCGGGTTCGGTGACCTCCGGCCTGTTATGATGGTTCCAAAACTGACTGACTTGCGCGAGTCCCATTTCCTTCTCTTCTGAAGCACAAGCTGCTTCTTTTTCCTCTGCTTCGAGAGATCGGTCGCTGCGTCGCCTGCTCTCACTGGCTCGCCTTTACGTGCTTCTTCACAACTGGCATGCGCCTAAACCTTGCCGCGAGTATAGTCGATACTGCGTCGTACACTCGTGCTTAAATATATTCGACGGTTTTGACGTTCTAAAATTATAGTCTAAATTTACAGTGCAATCGATCTTTCAACAGGTACCTACTGATATCTTGCATTCTTGCACAGAACATCGTTTCTTCGGGAGTAGAATACAGTGATAACTGTTCGTCTCTTAGGTCACTGATGGCGCGCGAAGATCGCTAGAACAGACGTTTTTCCGACGTTTTAACACGCCTCACTGTTCAATGAACACGCCCCTCACGATGTGACACAATCCTTAAAACAGTGCGCTCAGGAGACCTAAATGTCACGCCACAGATATCCCAAAACACGGAAGAGGAAAATCAAATAACAATGCAGAATGCAGAATAACAATGGGGAAGGCGCGGAAGCGTGTCCCAGCAGACTGATTTTCATGGCGCTTTCCTGGAGCCTCGTAAACGCCCCCTTATCGTTCCACAGACACATAACCGAACAGCGCGAAATTAAAAGGCACAACACGTTATTTCGTGCGTCATATCTGTTTAAAACTACCAGTGAGGACTGATATGTAACAATAAAATGAATGTTGTTTTCTTCGTTACAAAGCTATTTTTTGTTAATAGTGTTTGTCCACTCCTCACCTCGTAACACTTCAATCGTAACTTCCATATTCCCCGATGTTTATGCCGCTGACAATTGGTTCTGCATCCCTTTTCGTCCAAAGCTTCACGACCACCATGTGAATGGACTTCTATAGTGATGGAATTGCTGCGCTTGCAAGGCAGGCTCACATGCTTATAGCCTTGCGACCAAAAAGTGTACATAGTCTGATTATCACAACGCCACATTTACCTTTGACATCCGCCCTCTTTCCTTTTTCTAGCTTATCGCAACACTCTACGGTCGATACATATTCACTCAGTTTTGTAACGTAATGATCATTACACCTTTCGGCGAGAACATTACCATTTGACGTACGATAGCATACGGAGTTAGTTCATTCTTCTCACGATTCTGTGTCTCGGAATTATTGTGGCCTGCAATATTCTCAAAACATCTATGTGAAAAATATATGATTTTGGATGCGTAAATGTGAGAAAGTGGGAGATCTTTTAGGTATTATTTCCGTGTTATATTATTCTAGATATTCAATGTAAACGTATGTGAGTCGACTTGCTTATGCACAACGAAATAACAAAATATTTGCAGACGACATCTCGGTGATCTGGCACACAGAAGTGGATGTTACAATACGGCAGTGGAAGAGCACGGTGGAGTGGTATCTCTCGTATTGCCCCAAGAAATGTAGGTAAGCAGACTCCACTAACCGACAGGAGGCTTCCTCTATATAAGAGGTGCCTGTCCCCAATTTACTAGAAATTCACATCTGAAGAAATTTCACTCTGAAGTGCTGTGTTACATAGTGTTGTTCTTTGTTGATAGCTGTCGCCCGCAACATCGGAGAATTCTTTAGCATTAAGAGGGGAAACATGCATCGCGAGAACTCTAAATAGAAGGTTCAGTCTGAAATTACTACAGAGGTATGATTCAGCGTCCACCCATGATGACGCGAATGTAGAAGAGTTCTGTGAGAATGTAGAATCAGCAATGAAGAAGGCAGCTACTCTATACACCTCAGTAATAAGTGGCTTCAATTCGAAAGTAGGAAGAAGAGAGGAAGCCGGAAAAGCTTTCTTCAGCTGTGGCTTATACTCGAGAAAGAGCAGAAGAAACACGTATGTAGCATTCGCAGGAAACGATCGAGTTCGCATTATGAACAGATTTTTCAGTATTTCTAGAAACGGGAATGTTGTCGAGAAGAATGGAAGAGAGAAATTAAATGGATTTCATGATGTACGATGTCCGAGGCGTTATTCAGGATACGCAAATGTTTGGTAGAATAATGTGTAGTGATTACGAGGTGGAGAGGGCTGCAGGCAGTCCTCAAGGGCGAGTATAAAATGGTCACTTATGGAGGCTAACTAATGTAATGAACTTAAAAACGAAAGGATTGGAGATTGAACTTCAGCACAAACACAATGATTTAGTATGATACGATATAATGTTCGAGGGAGCAGGCTCAACGAGTCAAGTCAGAGACGCCTCCGAGGGCAGCAAGGAAGAGGCAGACGCAAACTGCACACGGATATACATTTCCGCACAAATTCACAGATATGCAAAAACGCAGTTAAAGAAGAGGACACTCAAAGAAGATGATAAAATATACAGAATATGTCTAGCGCATGTACAACAAGAGTTGAAAAGAGTTCAAACGCTCAGAAGGCTGACGCGCTCCGGCTCGCCGACAGTGTCGACATAGCGTCCTTCGAAGTTCCTTGGGAAAGACGAGGCAGGTGGTGGACGAAGGGCCATCGACGGCTTCCAGACGTCTGCTGCGCGTCCGGAGCAGACGTGTCGTTCTCGAGATCCCTCGGGCGTTGGCGCTCGACTGGGTCCCTCCGACAGATATTGGCCTACCGAGCGCCGACGCCCGACCAGGCCAGCGCGTCTTCCCTGCTCCGATGTCTTCCTTTGTCTGCTTTGCCAACCTGGTTCGTTCTCTTTTATTCGTTTTCCCTTTTTCTTATGCACGCGCCACGCGTGCACGTGCAGAACTGCGTTCAAAAACACCCCAGCGCGTCGACTGCAAAGCGTGTGCTTGCGCGTTCCTTTCGCCGTTTTGTCGGCTTCTAGGTCCGTGTAACGGCACTTCCTCACATAGGACAAGGAGGAATTAAATGAGGACATGACGACATGGACGGTGCAGCACACGACGCAAAGGTGACACAGGATTTTGGTGAGAGGTACGAGCCATCTTATGAAAAATACTATCCTTGCGCTCATGGTCATCTTTACGTGATGCGCACGCACACACACACACACACACACACGCACGCACGCACACACAAACACACACACACACACACACACACAATGCGTGTGCCATGTATTTGAAAGGAGCTTACTCATGTAAAGAATATTCTCCGAAGACTAAGGGAGAAGGATGGGACGATTTGCGTGTGGTCGGCATTCTCGTCTCATTACCGGCAATTTATCGCAGTCTCTAATGCGAAAAGTATACAACCGCTGAATTGTGCGGGCACTAATACAAGGGGAGAGACTTGAGAAAAAATCAAGAACTTCCGGAACAAGTCAAGAACCACACAGAGGGCGATGGAACGAAAAATGATAGAGGTAACTTTATCAGCCCGGACCACGGCATAAGGCGCCACAAAACAGACAGTGGTAGCCAATATACAGACCGACGTTAAAAGAAAAAATGGACTTGAATAAGCCACATAAGCGCAAGCTGGGTGTGCAACGCTAAACGCAGAGCTATCGGTGTAATGAGCATTGTGCCTTCTTTTGTAAGATAATTTGCGTGTCCTCGTCGACAACGTACACAACTTCGTTAGCGGATGACGTAGCTCTTTGCACGTTGGTTTTATTATGCTAGCTGTTCACGTTAACCCGGTTTATAGGAGCTTCCACTACTCTATCGCCCCATTATTTATCAAAGTGTCTATTGTGCATGAGAACGCCAATTCACCGATGACACATGACAAGCAGGTGGAATCAGGAGTTAGAGTTCAAGGTGAGCCGACTGTTTCCGCTCCTGGGCTGCACCCTGCATTTGCGACAGCTGTTCTGCGTCGCCTGACGACAGAACGTCGGAACTGCATACATTCAGGAGCCCTTCATTGGACTTGGCGCAAGTTTCCGGTTCCTTCGCCATGTTTATCATTGCCTACAGAAGGGTGTACGGACGGCCAAAGCACTACGTCTCGCGGAGCACGGCTGCAAATTTAGTGGTGGTTGGTTCGCACTCTGCGCTTGTCGGCTCATGCCGCAGCCGTCATCTTGTGTTTTGTGTATCTCTGACGCAGCTAGAGCGCTCGTATGGTGCAGTAGAAGCCCGCCTCTTGCGTAGTACAGCGTGCATCCGCATATAAGCGTCGCTCACGCGCTATATTATGCATGTCGTCGCTCGCAAGTGCTCTGTCGTTCTTATTGATCGGACGGCTGGGACCGCCGCTGGGGCCGCTTCGGCTTCCCACGTGTGTGTCCACCCAGCGGCCTTTTGCGCCAAATCACAGCACCCTTTGTTGCGTGCTGCGCGTTTGGACGTCGAATCCACCTTACGAAAAAAGTGATGTTTGCTTAAAGGCCGTCATGTGGGATCTCCAGCTATATCGGGACAGCCGTGAATGCTTTGAATCTGTTTACTGGACATTGACTTTTCATTCAGAGACAGGCCGCGACAGGAAGAAATCAGTTGGGCCCGGTTGACTAATTGAAGGGCAAATTCGTGGGAAAAATGAATTGTCTCTTGCGCCCGCAAGCGGAGGGCAGACAAGCGATGCTTCAACGACACTCGAAGAAGGGATTTTGTTTTCAAAGAATATAGAAGTGGTCATTGCGGTAATAAAGGTAAACCGAGCCTTCACTCGAAATAACTTACACACTGAGCTCAGAGCGCCAAACCCTGAAACCTCTGTTTTCATTGGCCCCGCCACGGTGGTCTAGTGGTTATGGCAGTTGGCTGCAGATCCGAAGGTTGCGGGATCGAATCCCGGCAGCGGCGGCTGCATTTCGATGGAGGCGAAATGTTGAGGCCCGTGTGCTGTGCAATGTTAGTCCTCGTTAAAGAACCCCCGGTGGTCTCACATAATCAGAGCTGGTTTCGGGACGCCAAACCCCACAAATCAATCATCTGTTTTCATTGAACACTTGTGAACTTTGTGCAACATCTTCAAACTGCATTACTGCGAAATACATAAAGTGCTAGCAGGCGTTTTTAAAGCTATTTTCATCAGCACTCACTATAAGAACCTGACCTTGGCTAAGGACTGGTTTTCATACATCTCAGCACAAAGCATCATTGAGATCTCACGCAAACACCTTTATTTAGGAGAAAGGACATCAAACTTCGTTTGTCGTCAAAATATCTTGCACTTTAAATTGTTAAAACATGAAAGATCGCACATTCAGACGTATTCTGAACGCTAGCCCACATAAGGCAGCTTGCGCAAGGCAGAAAGCTAGCAGCGGTCAAGAGTATGGGCCACAATGTCCGTGCTATATGTCTATTTTATCCGAATATTAAATGTTGCATTGAGTTTATTCGAGCGAAAATTATTAGGCGTAATGGATTTTGGCGGTGGCTGTGACGAAAAAAAAAATTCAAGCAGAGGCGACTGGCACTTCCGCGAGCGCAAACGCGGTGGCCTTCCGCAGTTGCGTTCCTGTTACGCTCAATGAATCGCAGGTGAAATAAAAAAAAACGAAAAAAGGAATAAAGAAGGAAGAAATTTCAGGAAAGGTTTCCAGAGCGGGGGTTTGCACCTGTGACACCATCCTCCGAAGAACGTATCTTAACCTCAAGAGTGCGCACCCACGCTTGTTAAATGTCATACGATGCCTTCGAAATGCCATCAAAGAAAGAAAGAGAGAAAGAAAGAAAAGTGGTATAACGGGCACGCTCAAGCCAAGCTTCGCTGGCCCCCATTTTTTCAATACAACAACGTCTTCTGATTTCTTTTCTTTTTTTTCAATCAATGATCATTCGACAGCACTGTACTGGTGAAACTAGGGCAGCCGTTGGTCACACCAATCTCTTATTTTACAGCGTAAGCGTTTATGGGCTCGTGAGTTGACCCAAAATTGGCACCGGTGATGCTCGCCAACGGTGTCCGTAACCGCTACCGCTAACAATGAGAAAAAGAAATTAGGAGCCCTTCACGTGTTGGCAAAATGGGGGCGAGCGAAGCTTGGCCTGCCTTTTTCTTCTTTTTGTGTTCTTTCCCGCGCTCTTTCTTTTCCTTTCCTTCCTGTTCCATTGTTCCTTTCCATCTTTCTTTCTATTGATGTCTTTGTTTGCACGTCTCCCTTTCTCGTTCCAGCTTTCTTTCTTAGAAAATCCATGGGATTCATATGGCTCAGAAATGTTAATATCCCCTTCGTTTCCCGAGCCTGTCCAGGAGAGTGAAAATGTCTTAGGGGCGGGCGCCTTGCGCCGCATCCACCATTTAATGAATATGAAATCCCACATTTAAGTATGTGTGTGATGACGCGACAATGGCTGAATCGATTAGCGTGCTGGTCTCGCCGCCCAGAGGTTGTTGGTTCGAATCTGCAGGCAGGCCAGCAAGTTTTATTTTCGCCCGGCAAGTCTTTTCCTACGCCATAAACAACGGATTCTCAAGCCAAGCAATACTAGCATTCCTCGAAATAACATGACAAAAAACGCCACCTGTGCAGATTTGAACTTGGCTTAATAGGGGCAGCACACATCCCTAACTCTCTCTCACCACAAAGTGGGGCAACTTATGTTCTCAGCCTGGGCCCAGATATGGTAGGAGAGGTGTTTTGGACGTGCAATGTTGTCGGACTTCGGGCGGCGGATTAATCGAAAATACGGCAAAAAAGAACGAAGATGAAGAAGCGGAGACCGAGGACTACGACGAAGAAAAGGCAACAAGGGGAATAAGACGATGACTATGAAAATGGAAAGCAACAACATGGCGAATTGGAGAGGAACAATACAAGAGTAGAGGATAAGGACGATTAAGAAGAAGAAGAAGAGGAAGCGGACGACAGCGAATAAAAGATGACGGAACACAAAAAGAAGGCAAATAACAGAGGAAGAAGAGGGGAAGGATAAGCAGGAACGGAAGAAGACAAAAAAAAACAATTAAGGTGCAGCCAGGAAAAATCGAGCTTCTCAACAAAGTGTTTTCACTGTGCTGCGTTTTATGCGCAGAACTTGTAGTTCCAGAGGCAAAGCACCTTATGGTCGAGCCTTGCTGTATCTTGTCCGGCGTAGCCATGTGATTACAGCGGAGACCACCAGAGGCGCTACGGTGCACAGATGCGCGGGTTCGTTTGAGTGGAGACCGCTAGAGGTGCTGCCATGCATAAATGGGAAACATTTCTCAAGAAAAAAAGCCCTGGTACAGAGTTTGCGCGAGGCTAAGATAAATGGCCAAGTGAACGGTGGATGTCGGACACCCGCGAAGAGAAGGACGCATCTAGGATTTTCTGGAACCAACTGAAATCGCTGCGTAAGAAAACTGTAACTATGCTATGGCATATTTTGGATGAAAAAGGAAATAAATTGGAGGGGTACGACAAAGGAAACAGCCCATTCCTTTAAGAAAAATGACGAGCCTCCCTTTACGACGTGTAACAGTAGCAAGGAAAAGCAAGTGGAAAAACTAGCTCTGGAAAATTTCAGTTGGAAGAAGGCGGAGGAAAAGATTCCTAAACGCACAGCCACAGGGTTAGATGGG
>JABSTT010004070.1:0-24000 GCA_013339685.2 Hyalomma asiaticum | reverse complement strand
ATTGTATTACTTCTGCTGATGTACGCGTGGTGCGTCAGTTGTACGGCTGATGTACGCGTGGTGCGAATAATGCTGGCTTTAAATTCACACCATAGTTCACAGGTAACAGGGGAGCTGTAACGCGGAAGGAAAAAAAATTGGGGGACCCTTAAGCTTCGCCTTTAAGAGTTGAACGCGATAGCGAAATCCGGCCCCTAGTGTGCACGTCAACCACTCAGTGCATACTTATTAATGTGTGTTGTTACACACACACACATGCGCACAGACACAGACACCACGCGCACGCGCGCGACATATCTATAGGCTCCGTGCAGTCGAGTTTTCCATGTGCGACATCAGCGCCAGAATGCACAGCCTGGCGGACAGAACAAGCGAAATTGGGTAGACTGTGGCCGGGCAATACGCAAACGATACGCGCGCGTCTCCAATTCTACAGCAGCAGGTCTACACCGCGCGTCCCACTTTCTTTTGGTTTGTTTCCGTTGAGACGCGCGTTCCAAACTTGCAGCAAATTGTTCCGGAGAGTGACGCGAACTGCGTGTGGTTTTCTTCCTAGCACGCCCGAAAAGCAGCGAAGGAACGCGTGTGTCGCTGTCGCCTCGACTTCCACCATGCGCGCGCTACGGGCGAACGCGCGCGCATCTGGTAAGTGCACCCCAAGCGGCCAATGTCAGCGACATTGAGCCTTCCGACGAGAGCTACGTAGCGCCCTCTGGTCAGTGGACGGAGCCCATAGTAATGGTAGAGGTTTTCGATCTATTTAATAGCACTTTTATATCAACTTCATGAAAATATTGTACAGTGATGTAGTCACATGGTCCTGTATTATGAACTGCGCGTGTGCGTGACACTTTCATTCGTAAATGGTCACATTCTGTCGTCCTTCTTGCGTTATCCTTCTGGAGACATCTTCCGGCCAACCGCAACAAGCATCGCCTTGTGGTCGGTGAAATGGCAAACAGCACATTATCTAATATTTGCTGTTTGCTTGATATGATATTGTCACGCAGTATTGTGACTAGAAGAGCCAGACGTAGAGAGCGTCTTGGGGCAGCCACTTTATTGGAGACCTTGCCTTAATTCGGCGGTGGTAGCGACGACAGGCGCAGCTGTCTTTCGGCGGGTCACAAGAGAAAGAGCACCACGGCTCGGCGACGCACGCCTTTTTCTACCCCGCAGAGTTCGAGGTGGACGCTCCTTAAGAACGCGTCGACACTAAGGATGAAAGTCGAACGCCGCAGCATCATTGACGCGCGTTCATACGAGACGCCTAGTGTTACACATGCGTAGACGCAAGCCGAAGATAGAAATGCTAAGAGCGCGCGTCTGTCGCTTTGGATGAAAAGACGCCATGTGTCAATATGTTCCCTGTCGTAGAACGGCAGAACCATATAGGCTCTGCTGTAGTCGCCTGGCCTCCGAGATGGCGGGCGCGCCCGTCGTCTCGGAGGCCGTGGTAGTCGAGACATGTTTTTCACAATGTCTCACAGATGGCAGCATATTATCTAATGTTGCTGTTTGCTTGATATGCTCAATAAAGTTTAATCCTCCTACAAATCGCCGAATGGTCCCATTTTCATCGTAACACCTGCCGAACAAAATGCGTTAAGGAGACTCCTTTCCCTACCTGACATTTATGTAGTTATTTTCCTCGGAAACTATTGAGCATGTCTTTATTGACTGTTGGGATGCAGTCTTTTACTGGGATGTGCTGCAAAGAACGCTGAAGAAGGAACTCCCAATAGATCCCTACGGTATACGATTCTTGCCTGTACAAGGAAATAGTGTCCCTTATGACCTGTTTATGCTTTTAGGACTTTATAGCATATGGAGGTCACGCATGGATGTAAGGAACGCTGATCCTCATACACGATCTGTCAATGCTGATTTTGTTGAAAACGTCACGAAACTTGGTGAAGTGCTAAGGTACCTAGAAGCTGATGAGGAACTTATTCGTATAATAGATAACTTAAAACATCTGAAAGTTCACAAGCATATACAACCAGCCTCATAGACGCTGGCGGGTTCTAAGTGTTATTTTTTTGTGTTTGCACTGTTTTGTGTTTGTACTGCAATAAAGAAAAAAAAACATCGTGGCTCTGTACCTGCTTGCCAGGCAAACGGCCCGGGTTCGATCCTCATTGGGACAGAAGACTTCTCTTGTTTATTTTATTTGCATCGCTCTCGATTTTTCGGTCACGATGTTTCGCTCTCGGAGAAACACCGACACCGACGGCGGTATTTCTGCGAAACGAGCTCTCTAACGCTATCGCGTTAAAAGCGGACCCTTCTTGGCATCGTCCCACTGCTAACACAGCTAAATGGTAATTATTAAACGCGGATACTGAAAAAAATCGCAGTTTTGCGATAACGGCGAGGAAATGAGCGCGATAACATGAATTTCTAATGTTATACGAAGAGAGGCTCGCAGCACTTTTGGATGCGATTTCACGTAACACTACAATAAGCTAGCGTGAGAGAATACGGCTGCTGCAGGGACACTTTTAATAGTCTCTTGGCGTTGAAGGCGCAGCTTGCAGAAGGGTTTGCGAGCCGCCCGCTGATGGCTGCCGAGCTAGCGTGTGCGCGCCAGTGATCGCCACCGCGCCAAGTCCACAGTTGCTACTCGAATGACAGCCCCCCCCCCCCCCCCCCTTGCGTTTTTTCATGCACGTTAAAGGCGGGCGTCAGTGTGGTGGTATCGCATGCACCCTCCGAGTGACGAAGATGGCCTGGTCTAGTTTGATGTCTGATTCAGCCGTGTTCGTCGCCTTTACTCGCGTGATTTCAGCCGCGGGTAGAACGCACGATTCGCGGGGGGTTGTTATGAATTTGGACTTAACTACGGGACATGACGGCGAAGGCCACGGTGAAAAACCGTCGAGACTTTCCATATAATTGCTATCGTATTGAAAAGAAAACGAAAGAAAGAAAGTCGCGGGTTGTGCCGAAAGGAAACACGACCTGTGGTTTTCTTCGACTCACTAACCCTAATCTTGACGTAAGAGCAGTGCTACGTGAGCGTGACAGTGACAGTGCTACATGGTAGAGATAGTGAAGGAAAAGAAAAGAAGACAAAGAAGAAGTCAGAAAAGAGAGGATGTTAAGAAGGAGAGCAGGAGGACATTTGGAATGAACAAAGAGATGGAGAGTGGAATTAGTCAAGGCGATGATTACCTTGGTGTAGTCAAAATAAATAGTTGATTTACATGGAAAATCATGTTTGCATTGAGTCTCTGTGTCTGTCTTGCTTATATAGTGTACGAAAAGTTGGGTATTGTTAAGATATCGCTTCTACCTTGCTTAACTTTACACAGTTCCCACTGCTACGTTGGCGGATGGTCCTTATGGTAGAAGAGCCACGTCCAGTGTTTAAAAGGTGCGATACGATCTCAGAACAACCCCGTAGTGCCTCTTGTCACCCGCTCCACGCTCGACGTCCACAAAATTACCTGCAGACGCTCTATTTCTTTAACATTGATGCTTCTGTTTGGGGTAAAACATCTGGCGCCTGCATAAAACTCGGCATACCCGGTACTCGGCAGAGGGGTACCAAAATGAAGTCTCAGTGTAGTCTCTGACTAAACTGAATCAGTTGTTCTCACCTAGTTTGCATTACGCGCAAGCAAATAAGAAACTTTTAGCTGCAACGTGCTTTACCTTAAGTTCGACTCCCTTATCCTGACATCGCAAGAACGCTAGCTGGGTTCGAGCAGGAACCGAACCCAGGCCGTCTACGTGGCACGTACGCGTTCTACCAAAGTGCCACGAGAGTGGCGACGCCACTTCGGGAAAAGACCTAAATAGGTGGTGAGTAGCAAAGAGGGCTTGGCAAACATACTCGGAAATGTATTCTGGAATACAGATATTGAAATAATTGTGTCGGAAGCCTAAAATACAGATACTGGGATACATTGAAATATGATGTGACGGGATCCCTGAGAGATACTTTAGCAAAAAGGCGGAAAAGTGTTCCGGAATGCAGGTACAAGAATACAGATACTGGAATACTTTTTAGGGGAGAAGCTCCTTATAGTTTCGGTCTGTCCTTCCGTTGTAGTAGCGCGTTACCTACTAGGAACGCGCTACTAGGAGGGCGCGTGTGGGAGGCGCGCCCTCGGCGCGTGAGCTCTCTCACTCTTCCATCTGCTGCCTTGTGTGAGAGAGAGAGAGACAGAGGGAGCGAAAGGCGCGCGTTGACTATGGAAACGCTCTTTCTTCGATGAACGCGCTGCCAGCTCGCAAAGAAGGAGAACGCGCCCTCACCCGCGAGAGACAAGCTTGATGCAGGCAGCGTCTTCTAGCGAGTTTCTTGATTGAAAAATACCGACTGCTCGCGCTGGAGAACCGTTCACCGACCACGCATATATATATATATATATATATATATATATATATATATATATATATATATATATATATATATATATATATGCACTGGATCTCGACTTGCAATGAAGTTCCGGTGGGCGATTTGACTTGTGCGTAGTTGAACCATAAGGATTCGTAGCGTGCGCCTTCACTAAGTTAATCCGGAACTCGGCACGATCTACGATAATCCTCCGGAGCTTCGCCCACTCATCATCATTCACTCCGTGGATATGCTGTGAATTTTTTTTTATTTAGGAGATGCTGCTGCTCCGCTAAGATAGTTATGAAGTGCAACGTAATATTGTGAACAATGTTGCAGGGCAATAAAAGTTGAACTTCGATGTTGGAGGGCAATAAGTAAGTTAAGCGTGCCGTTTGAATTACCAATGAACACCAATGAATGATTGAAAATATATAAATTAAAAATTAGATAAAACATTCCTTTACACTGGTGTGCTTTGCTGAGAAGGTTTCCGCACTAAATGCACTTAAGCAACAACAACTTCTCAAATTGGCCATCTTCTAGAGAGCATCGGATCGGTCTCAACAAAAATATCGCGACCGAAATAGGTCTCTCTACAGCTGCAGATGAGCCCAAGTTTGTACTGTAACGAATAAATACTGCCTTCACGGCCACAAAGTCGTGCAGCATTGCAATATGGCGACAGGCCACTGAACTCTCACCACATTAAAGTGCGCACAGCCAGCTGCTGGGCGGCGGAGGGCCACTGGCCACGCAAAGGATGAATTCCATGCAAAAGTGGCTTCCGGGGAGTGGTGGAAGCAATTCCCTACATCCAATCCAAAACGGCGCCTTGACAACGACTTCCCCAGTTTCGTGAGCGCAGGGCCAAACGGCTGAGTACGACATTAACAGTCAAGGAGGTTGTTTTCCGGCAATTTGGCGACGCATTTTTTTTCACGACAGGGCTAGGCTGACTGCTACAGTGCGTGGCTTTCTGAAGTGAGGAGCCGATGCACCTGTGGAAAGCAAACTCGCGCCTGCTCACAGGAAACGTTTATCATCGTCAATCCAGCGGTTCCCGTGTGCGGGCGTGAAACTTCTTTGTAGCCCGTCGCAACGCGCCTAAGCAGGACAAATGGCTGCGGAAGTGGGGTTCCACAAATACCACTGCATGCTTGTAAATCAGTAAGAACGCACCCTGACAAGCAGGGAGCAAGACAAAGAGGACAGCCACCTTCAAGCAAATTCGCCACCGCCGTAATGGGAAGCGGTTTTTGAAGCGGCGCCAACGCCTCTCTTTCCAAGTGGTACCCGCACGCCGTCGTCAAAACATGACCGGTCACTGGAAAAAAAAATATTCAGGGCACTGCACCGGCCCCGGGAAAAGAGCGACTTTACTTTCGACACCTGTAGCGACTGGCACCACTCTGTGCGCGGGGGAGCGCTTCGCCTGCCTGCTGTGTCGCCCAATCGTGGCACCCTTTTTCTTGGCTTAGAAAAATAAGTCTTCCTTTCACCCCTTGGAAACACGTCGCCTCATTTCCGAAAAAAAGTAAAAGGATATCCGTGTCTTTAACAATATCACGATACAATCGACACATCGTAAATGCATTGGACTACTTGGATACAAGTACACTTTACACGTGTATCTCGATACGGAAACACAGATACTAAAAAGTATCCCAAAGATACTATCCCGATGCTCTTGGATCGCGATGGTGTCCAGCCCTGGTAGTAAATAATATTAATATACACCATGTTACAGCCAGGAGGCGGGAAAGGCAAGCGAGGCTGAGGCGGGGAAAGAAGGAGAGCAGAGAGAAAAACATCGGATAGCTTCGCATTGTATATTATGGCCAAAAAACGCGGATTGGATCCCGGCCGTGGCAGTCGCATTTTCAATGGAGGCGAAAATGCCAGAGGCCCGTGTACTGTGCGTTGTCAGTGCACGTTAAAGAACCCCAGGTGTTCTAAATTTGCAGAGCTCTTCACCACGCCATTTCCCTCCTTTATATCTCTTTCGCTCCCTTTCCCTCACCCCCCACGGACGCTTAGCCGTGCTCCCTACATGGGCTGCCGAAATTAGCGTCCTCTCCTTAACACAATCACAATTATCAACAATCATCGTATAGTATAGTGTATCAAGGGGTTAGAAAGGAAATCGATGGTGGGGATGAGGGATATGACGGTGTGTCAGAGGGAAATGAGGAGTCGAGAGGGTAAACCACAACATACACATACACAGCGCGGTGAGGGTGAGGAGGAGGGAAATGAGGGGGGCAAGACTATATGCGCCGCAGTATAGTATAACATGGGGGTGCGAAAGAGAGGTGGGTTGAATAAGAGTGGAGTGAGAGTGAGGTAGAGAGAAATGAGCATTGGTGAGGGTAAAGCCTAGCATACCCGTGTATAGTACGGTATAACAAGGAGGTGGGAAACGGAAGTGAACGTGAGGATCGGGAAAGGAAGAGGGGAAGGCCAACACCTCCGCTGTGGCTTAGCCTTCCGCACCTAGCAGAACCTGCCCACTATATCTTTACATTCTTATTGCTTATACATTTTTATCTATTTATTTACTTATTGTAACCTCTAGGCCCGAGGGAATTACACAGGAGAGTGGTAAACGGGAAATAGCGCAAAAAATTCACAGCATATCCACGGAGTGAATGATGATGAGTGGGCGAAGCTCCGGAGGTTCATCGTAGATCGTGCCGAGTACCGGATTAATTTAGTTAACGCGCACGCTACGAATCCTTATGGTTCAACTACGCACAAGTGAAATCTCCCACCGGCTCTTCATTGCAAGTCAAGATCCAGTGCCTATATATATATATATATATATGAGTGGCCGGTGAACGGTTCTCCAGCGCGAGCAGTCGGTATTTTTCAATCAAGAAACCCGCTACAAGACGCTGCCTGCGCCAACGTTGTTTCTCGCGGGTGAGGGCGCGTCCTCCTTCTTTGCGAGCTGGTACAGTATGCATCGAAGAAACAGCGTTTCCATAGTCAACGCGCGCCTTTCGCTCTCTCTCTCTTTCACAAGACAGCAGATGGAAGAATGAGAGAGCTCGCGCGCCGGGAGGCACGCGCCGAGAGCGAGCGCGAGCCTCCCGGCGACGCGAGGTGGCTACATAAATACTACTACTACTACTACTACTACTACTACTACTACTACTACTACTACTACTACTACGACAGAGGAGGGAACGACCCACACCCTAAGGAGCTTCGCCCCTAAAAGTGGGTAGTAATATAACACAACCAGAAAATAATATAGTAACGCAATTAAAAAACAGACTAGAAATAGCAGTACATACAATGTAGTAATGAAATGCTTTGCAAGTACTAACATGAGCAGACAAGGTATCATGACATAAATTCCTGCTTATGCAATGTTGGCTCTTTAGTTATTAATTACTCAACAAGCATAACGATGAAAATAAGACGTTGTAATTTCCAAGTTAAACAATGTTAGCTACAGCATTGCGAAAAAGTTGTCATTGATGGCGACTATGTCATTGGGAAGGTGGTTCCATAGCCGAGATGTTCTGGGGAAAAAAGTATGACTGAACGTGTTAGTATTACGTGTTTGAATTGTGACCTTGAAGCGATGGTCGATACGATGCGATAAATAATGCGGCTGTGAAATGAAGTTATTTTGAAGAAATGGATAATGGTATAACTTACGAAACGAAGTTAAGCGAGCTATATGCCTCCGAGATGCTAGTGATGGAAGACATAGGTTAGCTTTCATTGAAGATATGCTCCAAGTACAGTTATAATTAGAATAAATGAATCAAACTGAATTATTTTGAACGAGCTCTAGAGAAAAGATGAGGTTTTCGTTGTATAGGTCCCACACTGCTGCAGCATATTCTAATATGGGGCGGACTAATGACTGATAAAGTAGTAATTTTGCGGATCATGTGTTGCACATCATGTTGCGGTTTATCACAGAATTCCACGTGATGTCTCTTTCACTTGTGTCGCCCTGTTCAAAAAGATAAACGCAATAACTAGATGGTTCTTTGGTATATCAGGCTCAGTCTTCCCCCTATACATCTTTACGCCTGCCACAACGGGACATTGATGAATAAAATTTGAAATGTAGAATGGCAGATTTTAAGGCGTCAAAAGCGTAAGCGTCAAGGAGAAGCCTGGCAGTCGATGAAGACGGCCTTCTTGATGGCTAGCCTCAGAACATGGACATCATGAGGAGTAAAAAAGAAAGACCAGCAATTTTCACTAAGTAGCTGCTCAGGAAAGAGCCACAAAAGCAGAATAGCTAACTAATCAAAATAGCTAAACATTCATAAACAAGAGGAGGCAAGAAAAAAGCTGGAGAAAGAAAGAGCAGCAGGAAACCATTATAAAAACATAAGCATTGCAGCAAAGTATCAAAATTTTTATGCGGTGACCTCAATGACAATGCGCAATTGTAACATTCTCTTTGTTCAATCCAAATTAATACAGTTGCTAGGTCACTTATTCCCACAAGTTTCACGAAGCAAAAGGAGAAATACCGCTTCAAGCAGAAGGGTAGAGTCATCAATTAAAACAAAATATTATAGCGAGACATCATAACTAAGGTCTTAGGAGGGAAGAAAAGTGCTGAAAGAATGCCGTGAACACAATAACAAAACTGGAACAAATAGCGCGAACATATTTGCGTCAAAAGCAACGGTATCAGCTAGAAGTACATTTGTCTCTAAACTCTTTTTTTGTGGTACGACAAGGGATTGAGACGAAAAAGTAAAGAGTAAGTTAGATGGATTACTTCACACCGAATCCCAAAACAGTAATACCGTCGTGACAATTTTTCATTGTTACCACACATTGTATGCCCATAGTCATCGATCAAAACTTCGAACCTCGGCCTTACAGTAACATGCTGACTACGTCATTGTTTCAGAGAATAAATACGGCATCCCCGTACCCCAGTTTACTCACTGCGGAACACGTCCCGTTTCGGAGTTGTCTAAGATTCAGAGTGGTGAGCTTAACTTTTCGAGCCATGCAGAAAGAGATACTGGCAGCAATTTTTCTCGTGTTCCTTGCGGACGTCAACTTTCCAATACGAGTCTTCCCAGCAATTTCTGCCGATGCCCTCAGTATCAGAAATGTAAGTAACCATTTCTTGTTCTTTTATATATGCAAGTGTTGCAATAACGTGAACGTTATATTGGTGAATTAATAATGCAGCTCAGGGAGCTCTGCCAAATGAAAGAGAAAAACACGGATATTCACTGTTACATGCATTTTTGGTTATATTTGCTAGAGATACGTATGGATTATTAGAAATACAAGCCAAGTCACCCTCCAACGCCTTATTCAGGCATACGACATTTTTTTGGTACTGTTAATGTATTGGCACAACGACGAGTGTTAGAGCGTTGGATGTATGCTAAGCCCTGGCGATAATTTTCTGGCATTTTCCTGCCTAGATGTACTACCAAATCAGGGACCATTACACTGCCTTCTTGTACCTTATACAACACATCATAACGCACATGGCTTGGTATGTCTTCTGTAGAGAGTATTCCAAAGTGCAGTGGACGCGTTTCTGAAATTTGATTCCGTTAATTATAAACATACGCGCTCATTCGCGCTAAATTAAATCTGCGCAAAGGACCCCAAGCAGTAGCTTAGGGGCTGCAGAGTAACAATAGAGGCAGTTTTAGAATAGGGCGTCCAAAGATTTGCGTACGCTACCTATGCGTTTGTCGCCCCTGCGCATGCGTTCTAACCTAAACCCCGGAATAGGCACGTTATTTCACGGAAATTTGTCCTGGCCTAAGCCCTTGGGTACGGACGTTACTCCCCCCCCCCCCCCCACTTGAACCCCCCTCACCCGCCCGAGAAAAAAAGAACGAAAATTTGGGTACCCCATTCTAGAACTCTATTTGCGGCTTTCAGGGCAAAAGCGCATGGTTTTGTTGGACTCGAAAAAGCAACCATGGTAGAAAACATTGCGTAGAGCACAGCCCCGTGTTTGCGGTACCTTCCCACGGAGAACGGAACGCTGGAGCAGTATTCCATATTTTAACAATTTTCTGAACCAGCAAGGAGAAGTAAGGGTGACGTAAAAAAGCTTAGCTAGCAAACGAAGGTTTTTAGAAAGGAAACGTGAATTATCTTGCCACCACGGTGACGGCGGTCAGAAGCAACAACGGAAGGGAAAGAGAGCACCAAGCAGAGTGTGTGAAGGTTTTGTGTCTGTAATAGAACTCCCTCCGTCACTTCTCACATCGCGCTATTGTAACGCCAGCTTGCTTGACATAAACTAGAGCTTAACGCATTCTTAGTTGGGGCCCTGAATAAGACAAGTCTACTCGTTGGAACACTATCTACAGGGGCATTCCCTGTACTTCGTGATTTTCAACGATCTCATTGTCAAATCAAGCTTCGATCTCTTAATTTATACGCACATTGTGCGGAACATATGGAATTATTGCAATACTGAGCAGAACTTGCTAGCATGACATTAGGAACACCCTCGATTATATCACTGCTAAATGCTAATAAGCCGCTAAATAGAGCTCTTTAGAGTGAAACAATACTACTCGTAAAATTTAGTGTAGGCGCCCCCTTGACAACACCTCTTAATCGACCAAAAAAGGACTAGGGCGCAAGGGAACTAGGGCGCAAGGGAAGGTCACAGTGGTGCCGGTGGCCTTCCCTTCTTACTTCCCCAATCCTCCCCATCACTTCTGTTTCCTTCCTCTTGGCTATGCTCTGCCCCTACCCTCCCCATTTCTTTATTCCTTAATCTCACACCACTCCTTTTCCCCTCACCTCCCTTTCCCACCCCTTGTTAATCTATAGGGTGGCGTTGGTGATCTTGCCCTCTTCCTTTCCTTCCTATTCACTTCACTTCCGCATGTCCTTGATATACCACACTCTACACAGATATACAATGGTTTACCCTCATCCTCCTACTCATCCTGAATTTCCTTTCCCACACCTTGACCTACTATACTATGCGAAGGTACACTACATTTTACTCTCTGCCTTCTTTCTTTCTCTGCTCCTCAGCCTCACTACACTTTCCCACCTCCCTGCTGTACCATAGTATACACAAGTATGCATATTCGCCACGTACAGTGGATTTTTTCCGAAGGAGCGTCACCCGCTGACGTGGCTGTCTGTAGAACACAGGCCTGCCGCGCACAAGGTCTAGGTTCGACTCTCGCTCGAACCAAACTAGCTTTCTTGCGATGTTAGCATAAAGGACTCGAAGGAATCTTCAAGTATGCAGACCTAAAGAGTTCTGATCTGGTTGCGCGCCGATCTGGTTGATCGGTTACAACTATGTGCACAGAAGAATTATTTCAGTTTAACCAGAGAGGACACTGAGACTTTGCCTCAGTACCCATCTGGTGCATTCCCAATATGCCGAGTTTTCTGGTGACCGTAGATACTTTAAATCGAGGTAGCTAGAACGGCTGGAAGAAGCTGCAACGGGTGACACCCGGCGGCGCTCTCGGTCGGCTGTGGTGGGAACCTAAACTCACCTGTGATATGCGAGCACGTTTCAGTGTGAAACGTGCGTATGGTGGGTATGCAGCGATAACCGTTTGAAGATAGTACCGACTCTTAATGTAGCACAGCCGCTTGCTCGCCTCCGTATCGGTATAGTTTACGTCGCTATTGAGCAGGCTCAGGCTACTGCTGCGGGCTAGGAAGTTTGTGGAGGATCCATGCTGCTCGATATAGTGGCTCAATATAATTTGCATCCCCTCCTTAAAAAGGTTTTATAACCACGAGGTGAATCATTAGGCTCAGGCTAATATAAACCTGTGGGTTTAGCAGGTTTGTTTCGGGTATGATGGTAGCGTAAGCCGTGGGGGCCTGCCATGTTTTTGCATGGAAATGTCCCCTCTGCAGGTCCCGCGTTTATGTTCTACACGAGAATTGTGTTTATAATAATTTTTCATTATTTAGAATGCGAAAACCTTTTCGCTTCGAAGTATAGTATGTATAAGCAGACAGAAAAACTTGGATGTCATTTATGTGATCTCGTCCTCCTGTTCTCATGTATATTTCGGACAGCCCTGTCACAAAGCAGCGTCCATTGAGAGAAAGCCAATACCGGAAGACAGCGCTGCAATAAGCTGCGCCAAATCCGCAGCGCGAACAATATATACGAACTCCTACATTTTTGCTAGAACGGACACGTTTCAGCAGAAATCTCCATTGGCGGCCTTGCTGCTTAAGGAGAACACACAAAAAGGTGGTGGGCGCCTCTGTCACAGAAATCGGTATAAAACGAAAGTAAAACTTGCGTTCACGCAGCTGTGGAATGCACAAGCACCTGTCTCGTGAATTGAGAGCTGGAGATGGGTTGAGTACTCTAAACATGGGAGGCCAATGCGTGTAGGCATCAGCAGTACCACGACGCTCCACAGGGATCCCCAAGAATTGTACACGAGTTAAAATTCTCGAATGACTCACATTTCTCCGGAGACACTGCTTTGACCATGCCAGAGCCCTTCGCAAGCCTGCCATGAACAGGGAGCTTCTGCAAAAGATGAAAACTTCCATTGGAAAGCAAACTGTATTGTGTACATGCACGCCGAATGCCCATAGTACTGAGCCTCTGTCAGGCAAATCGCCGTTAGCTCTTTCTCCTCTGTCTGTATAAGACAGAAATAAACTTCAACTTCAATTTAAACTTCAACTCGTTGCCAGGGGTCGATTTGTGAACACACAGTCCGCTGCAGCAAAAGGTGCATCATTTGCTTACCGACGGTCGTGTTTGCGTTCCAGGAGCAGAACGTTTCCCAACGCAACTGGATATCACATACGACATACAAGATAAAAAGTCACAGTATCACCAGAAGGGCAAAGCAATCAATTCGATAGCAATACATGATGTAGATCAGAAGTAAGACTAGCAGCTTTAGGGGCAAGTTGAATTGCAGTGAGCATTGGCTTATTAAGTAAGCGTGCAGGCGCGCAAAGTACAATGCAGCGGTTGAGCGGCAGAGACAACGCCTTGCAGATCTGCGAGCTATATGATTTATTCTGGCCTGGGCTTCACATCGCGTGAACGTTGTGCAGTTTGCGCCATTGTGAAACTTGGGTCAGCACAGCGACATCAAGCGAGTGCCTTCCTTACGGCAATCGCAGACGCATTCGCGTGAGCACTATGTGAACAGGGCTTTGCCGGCGTTGGGACGATATGCGAGGCACCTGGAACTACATGCGTGATGGAACGACATGCATGATCAAGGCGCCGCTACGCTGCTAAATCTCGGCAAAAGTTGTGGGAGCCGGGTCCCGCTCAACGCCATGTTTAGCGTGGAATGTCGCCGCATCCTCCTCTCCCGGCTGGACGGAGCGGGGGCCCACCGTTGCGGGGGGGCCGCCTGCTCCGCCGCATGTGGTTTTAACTAGGCTCCCATTGGGCAGCGGGTAATTTCTGGAATCTTTGCGCGTTCTGGTTTTGGCGATGCTTCGAGAGAACACGCTGGGTCTCGGGGCGATGCGTACGTGCTTTTGCGGCTCTCCGGGCGACGAGGCCTCGTTGCCCGGACTGCGCGTCGTCTCGGGCTCCAGCGACCCACGTCAGCGGCCGGCGATCTGCGCCCATCTACGCATGTTCCTTTCTTTCTATTTTCCTTTTCTTGGGGCGCGGTCGCGGGTGTGCTAGCCGGGGTTAGGCTCTCCTTCCTTGCATGGTTATTTTTGTGTATTATTGTGTGTTCGCGTGTTGTTCATTGTTATTGTCCTTTGTTTGTGTTCGTGTGTGTTCGCGTGTTTATCATTATCCTTTATATGTAATTCGATTAATTCGGCCTTGTTATTGTTTGTATTATTTTAACGTTTATTAAATCACCATGCACGGAGAGTTGCGCCTAATGTTCTCCTTCTTCGCCGCGTGCGACGGTTCGTGCTGTCTCGCCGCGAGACGGACCGCGCGCGGGCTGACGCGCGCGGCAACGCGGTGATGCATGGCTGAGATAGCGAGCGCGCGAACGCGACGGCCTCATTCTCTGCTCGTTGAGTGCTCGAACCCACTGCAAGGGGTTGCTAGCGGCGATGCCGCTGCTACCAGTAGTTATTAGTAGAATAACCTCTACAAAGTAGAGGAGGCAACATTGCCATATCACTGAATATTGCTAAATTTTTGAGCGTTCAGTATTTTACTAACCGCGAAAAAGCAACTAGTACCTGCGCACGCACATAGTTATTCTAAAATATTCCGTTTTAGTGTAGTATGTTGTCGTAAACGACCAATTTTTTTGAAGGCGCAAAGTCATACGAAGCCAGAAGAACGAAGACTAGGCAAATCCATGTCATACCCATCATTCCCATGCTGGCTAAACCGCCTTGTTTGAAACTCTCACAAACAATGGTGCCACATTTCCCTCTAGTATTTTGATAGGGAACTCTATGGCGGAAGCAACGCGCCGGCAGGATGCAGCAAACTCGCTGCGATAGAGACGCTGGCGACACCGCAACGCTAACTGCCGTAGCGCATTAGCACTACAATCCACTTATTTGTTCCATAGGTTCTTGGCGGTACCACCGCTGCGAAACAAGAGCGCAGTGAAAGAGAGGCGATGTTATTTTAGGGGTTCCCGCTTGCTAAACACCTTTGCTTTTAGCGGACAACAGGCAGATCTAATCGTAAAGCGGTGTTGAAGATTTAAGACGTATATCGTTGACCGTATCTGTAATGGGCCGGTGGTGTGAAAGATGGAACTTCCGACGTCTATAGTCGCATACCCAGGTGGAAGTGGGTTAGAATTCTAGCGGGTGGGGGTTTTTTAGTGTCAAATGTGCATACATTCTTCTTCATATACGCACTTTCGTGGTGGAAGTACGTCAGTGGTGTTTTTGGTGGACGCCGGCATAAAACACTTTCTTATTAATATTCTGTTTACAAGAATACAAGCTAAGCTAATATTAATATACTTTTTGCTGGTTCGTTTTACAGTACGTAAACTACCACGGACATATATGGACCCACACCACCACCAAACCGGACACAAATGCAGTAGTCAAGTGCAAGAGGGACGACATGCAAACTATTACCGCAGCGAACATTAACTTCAATAGAACTATCTTGCGAAACAACCAGAGGTAAGGCTAATGCAGTCTCTCCCTCTGTTCTCGCTTTAAAGGGAATGTGATTTTTTCTTTTTTTTTTCAGAGTAACCACACATTTACATGGAGTGTTTGACACACAGCACCAAGAGAGGATGACTGTCACCATAATAGGTACTGCTAAATGGAACTCCTCATTTATATGTCTTCGTTTATTTAGTTAATTATTGTCATCTCCTCACCTACACAATGTCCAATGCCGATGTTGACTGTGTCACAATTATTTGAGGGGCTGTTCAAGGGCAGGAAATATTAAAAACACAGTGTTCGCGAGGGTCTCGACATAAAATATGCGCGCTGACCATGCCTGCTCACTGTAGTCGCAGAGTATAAAACCTGGAGAAAACAGTGGCTTGATATTCATTTCTTCAAAAGAGATAGAACATGGCTAATTCTTGAATGGACATCAGATGTCACATTCACAAGTGCGACTGCTTCAGAGCTAATCCTGGAGGAAAAGAAAAGCAAGGGCTAAGGCGATGAAAAGACTGGCTGTTCGGTTTTCGGAATGCGTAGCTCAAACAACGAGTATGAAATTTTAATAGAACTTCAACAATTACCGCAGAAGCAACTACACTTTTTTCAGTAGTAATGAAGAAGTGGCATACGTAGGAATAAGATCACTCCAGTGAATGAAAGCTATGACCACCTCTAAGTTTGACTGGCTACTGGTTAACAAATGCTAGGAACGCGGCTTCAGAGAGGTCGAGGTAGCTAGGTGCACGTGATCAGGAACGCAGCCGGTCCCATTTGAACCACGCTAATACTGTGTCCGCTCAATCAAAAGCGAAAAATAGGCCTTCGAGTAAAGGTTACCAAGCAAAGCGTTTTGATGAAGGGTGTGTCCACTATGATTCAATCCGTAAAATAGCTTTCCAGTATTGCGGGGGATAGGGCTTAATATTTGGTGCTTGTGTCTGATCTACATTATATTACAGCTCTGTTATATCCGGATATACTGCTGAAAAAATAAACTTCGTTCGCTCCAGATAGCAATGTTTTCTTATAGCAAGATTCACGGCTAGTTTCGGTTAGACCGTTTATTAAGAAGTGGTGGGTGAATCATGATGATTCCCATCAAAATTTGGCGTAAGCCACCTAAGAAAGATAGTGATGCGACTGCCCTGGAATATGAACTGTTGTGAGAGACATCGGACTCACACGTGATGAAGCATTTTTTGTAGCTAATGCTTAATTCCACTCCGGGCGCACATGACACGCGGCCGTTGGAAACCATACGAGGGCACAGAATCTATTACTAGCAGCGTCTTTCAACTCTTAGCACTCTTAATGGCACAAAAGAGAGATGCCTGCTGCTGGAGGTTTTGGGAAGGGCTTGAGGGCAATTATCTAAAATGAACACAACAGGCGCAACGCACATGCGTGGTCTGACTGCTTCGACTCTGTACTTTAGGTTGGGAAGCTTAAACCGCACTTCCTCATGGGCAGCCGTTGATTCTGCTCGAAAGTGACACCAGCTCTATTACTTTTGCTATTAAATGCCCCAATCACCTCAGCAGTTGCGACGGTGCGGACATTCATTACTTATGAAATAAATTAACAACACAGCCATGAAGAATGTACTAGAAACACACACCGTTTGCATTCTTGGTCACGAGTCCCTTGACTGGAAATGAAGCAGCCAACGCTTCCGCTCAAGCTCATGTTCACCAGGCCTTCCCACACGAAGCCCTATGGAATAAAAATGGCGTTCTCAAAAAAAAAATACAGTGACATCTTGAGCACTAAGGGCTAGACCAAACTTTGCCGCCACCTCACAACAGCTAAACTAGGAAAAAGGTACTTGCCTTCAGGAAACTGCAAACGAACGTGGCATCCTACTTAACCGCATCTCACCCACTGAGCAATCGTACGTCTTCAAGTAGTGTAATGTCAAGGATACCCTATACCATATGGTATAGGGATGTGCCCAAAAGCCACTTTCCGCAACACTAACCGAAGAGCATTGGGAGGCCAAACTATCCGACCCAGGCTCGAAGAATCAACACAATCTGGTAGAACGGGTTCGAGAGATGGCAAACGCCCGCGGCCACTCGGAATAAGGAGACCGTCCACCTGGGGCGCAGAGCGCGCTTGCTCAAAATAAGCGTATCTTCTTCTCTCTCTCATCTACTATCACCCCTGGTTTCGCTGTTTGATGCAAGCACGAAACCGAAAACACCGAGCATCTTTTCGGTTTTAATTAATTGCTACCAGAAACCAGACCTTGCAATGCCGTCAGCTAAACATAAACCCCTTTCGTAGAATGATGAATGCGCATGAAATTACATAGGGTACCAAAGGCGGCTTGGAGAATATTGGTTTTATTTATTTATTTATTTACAATACCTACAGCGCCCACGTGGGTCATAAGTGTCATTTCGCAGAAAAATAGAAAGCTTAGAGGTTTTGGGGTTAGGTGGTTTTGGGTCGTAAAACCCCAGAAATCAATCAAATTGATCAACCTATTAAGTTTTGGGGTGCTACATCTATACGAGCACTGTCGAAGGCAAATCACGAGGTTCGGCTCTTGCTTTCGCGCAAGGAAGGAATTGGAAACATACGAATGCAGAATTCCAGATAATATGTCCGCTTAAAATAAAAGGTTTCCTAGAGCAAATTGCCGAGGAAGTAAAGCGCCGTTTTTCTTGCCAACGTTCATCGCCCGCTTCAGTCGTACCAGATGTGAATTATTTCACTTTGATCCCTTAAAGAGAATCACCGCATATCTTAATTATCCTTCAATCAGCGGCACTGCGCCATCACGGAGTCATGTCAGGCATCTCGAAAATATGAAAGGAAGATTAACAAAAAGGGAGGCATGAATTCTATTCGAATGCGAAAATCGCTAAGGTAATTCCGTTATTCAAGAAACCAGGTGATTAGTACGGGCGAAGGCAGCATCAGGCCATCGCGTTCAATGTAAATATTCCAAAACTGATAGATTGCAAAGTTCTGTATGCTAATTTTTAAGAATGAGCTGTCAATCTTCAATATTTCACGCATTGGTGTCAAATAAATACGCATAATATGCCAAGCGCATGTACGCCTAGAAAACAATCCGACTGACTGGGCGCGAGAAGAAGCATGCAGTGTTAAGTACACCAGGAGACTCCGAAAAAAATTTTTGTGTTATTTTTACTTTTGCCTTGCGCCCTTACTGAAATGCGGCTGCCGTGGCCTGGATACCACCCGCGACATTGAGGTTCGGAAGGAAACACCTATTTTTCGAGAAACTACTTAAGTTTTCAAGTGGAAGGCTGGACGAGTCGGTATGCATTCACAATGGAAATGGCGTAAAAGAAGATAAACGGTGGCAAACGTGAAAAAAAGAATGCTATAGGGCCCTGCTTCCATTGTATAGTCTATCAGGAATATAATGTGACCACGGAGTCGTTGCAGTCTTTCAATCGGCCAAAGAAGCGGCAGGTATTGTGGGATTGTACAGTGCTAGGATGAAGCTTCCAAAACCTTCAAGAGTGGTCACTGCGTATTAAACCTTTTAAATTAGTTACACGCTTGCATGCAGAAATTGAAGTCCGTGGTCGCAGATGTCTGACAGCACATTGAGTATGCTCTTTGTTTTGGCATAACTTATTCTGGTTTTGTATGTCTATAAAAATTAACGAATAAAATTGCAAGTGGTGAGTGACGCATTATCGTGCTCTTCCTTGATTTAGTTCTTTCTTTTTTATACGTACGCAAGAACGAGAAAATAGGTGTTCATAGTTACGCAACGAAGCAAAAAAGCGAGTATTGTTGAGAGAGAAGTAATTATATTCACTTATTATTTCAGGGATCAACGCTGTGTCCATCGAAGAACTGAGGTATATGGACGATAGTAACAGGTGCGCAGTTATTAAGGTCTCTTCAACAGCTGCAGGAAGTACGTAGGCAAATTATTGCTTGTTTTCTCTTTCTTTATAAAGCACAAACACTTTGGGGAAGCGTATGCCGCGCGCGCGCTTTCGATGAAAGACGGCACGCCATGGAGATCCCGCGCATGGGCTTGACGGGCCGCAGCGAATGAGTTAATATCACCTATCGAGCAGTACCGTCCATCAGGTCTAACACGAAATTGAGCAGCTAGGTCGAGAGCGTGGAATAGCCTCTCTTTGAAAAGAGGGGCCCTGAGCAAGCGGCAACTTATGTTTGTCTGGTCAACAGCACTGACCTTGCCGACAAAGCCATCCGATCTGACAATGATGCTATCCACTGCAGAGCAGTATCATTCTCCAGGACCAACGCATCTCCTAGGCTTCTCGTCCCTTACACGAGACCTTATACATACACAGCGCAATTCGACGGAATTCACCAATGCTCATCTCCGTAGCTTGAATCTAGGTCTTCAGTTCCACCTCCCGTAAGGCATTTCTCGAGCTGAAGAGACACTTCTGCGCCGACTGTGGCTTTGGATGACCTTCAGAAATGCTCACTCATTTTGTGTCGGATTGGAAAACAAGATCATATGTGAGAACAGTGCCTGCGTGAGCGTCCCTGTTTGAGCGACCTAACGAAAATACTTACCGTTGCTCTAGACAGACTTGACAGCCGCCCTTTGTCGCAGGAACAAGTCTTGGTACACTGGCCGGGACTAGCGTCAGCACGAGATCACTAATTGCGTTGTTCCGCTTGTTTAGAGAGACCTTAAGCAATGTCGAATTTTTTTGTCTTTATGATTTTTCGGTCGTGTCTCCTTTCTATTGTCTTTCGTGCATTTGTATTGTCACGTGGTGCGCTCGCGTGACAATACACTGCGCTCGCCGCAAACAATGAAAGCAAGCGCGCCATTCACAGGAAGGTGATAACGGCGCTCACAAAAACAACCGCACGTGTCACTATTCATGCATTCATGCATTTTCTTAATGCATTGACCATACACATGGTAGCCAGCTGATCTTAGCATCGGCTGGTCTGTCTTTCTTTCCTCTTTTTCTTCCTCCTCCTTATGTTCCTCTCGTGAACGCTACGTGCCGTGCGCGACGAAAAATTTTCATGGGCTCTACAGTGCAGCCAATGCTGGCCGTGCTTTTTCACCGATAATCATTAGTGATGGGACCTAATGCGCCAAAGCCACTTCTGATCATGAGGCACGCCTCATCGTATAGGTATACTGAGTAATCCTTACCAGCTGGGGTTCATTAACCTGCCTATACACAGGTGCTGTTTGCGTTTCAGCTCCACCGAAATACTACAGGGAACTGTGGAAATGCGGCCACCATGGCCGGAATTCGATCGCACGACCGCGAGTTATTGCAAGCCAAGACCTAGCCACTAAGCTACTCCGCCGGGTTTGTTTTGTTTTTGCTTTTTTTCTATGAAGCCAGGGACGCGGAGGGGGGGGGGGGGGGTGTTGTCGTTCAGGACGCCGTCAAAAGGGCTGAAGATATCAATGTGCGCTAACGACACAAGTGGCGGCGGGATCGAACAGAGTCGGCACCTAGCAACGAGCGCACGAAGCTCCAAGTATGGATCCGTCCTTGCACCGTCTGCTAGCCACTCCGTGTATACACTGTGCATATCCTCGTGCATGGATGAAGGAAAACCAATGAGAGTCACGTTCGTGAATGCTCCTTATCGCTGACATTAGAAGCACCGCCAGGGAGTAAGAAGGCTGAACCGGCTTTTTTCTACATGGCCTACAAGATTTCACAGAGCCGCTCTCAAGTCTCTGAGCTTTTCGTCTTTTTCCAGAACATTGCCTACAAGCGTGGACGCGCGGACTTGCGTAAACAAAAGCTACAAAAGCAAGTGCTGAAGCCCCCTGATCAGCCTCGGAAATGAGATGTGTCTTTTTTTTTTGTTTTCGGCTGCTGTCGCAAAGGTAACCCTGTAACGGGCATAGTCAAGTTGCATATTATCTGTAGAAGCAACACTATGTCGTTGTAAAATTTTACGTGTTTGCCGTTTTCCTTACTTCGCCGAGCAGATCGATCGTTGAGGGATTTCACGGGGATACCTCTTGCCTTTATAGCCGAGGTCGAGCATCGGTGTCCCGTCCGTTGTGCTACGTTCGCCAGAAATTAAGCGCTCTGATATTCCTGAAGTTCCCCTACAGTTTCCCCCGCTTAAGCATGTAATCCAGGAATACCGTTGCTCCTCGTGAAGACGGAAACGATAAAACTTATGCAGTTACAAACTCTCTGGGTGTTGTCATGCACGTCGCGCAATTACACCGACAAGAGCTGTGTTACAGTTGTTAGGTCAGCCCTGAAAACTGTGCACTGGCTTTCTGTCTACGTTATGTCGTCTGACATCAGAATAAAGATGAAAAATGTGGCTGATCCCCCCATCAGAGGAATCGGTATAATACGAAAGTGGAATGTGCCTTCACATAAAGAGCTGAATGTTCATTGTACATCGGGGGAGCTTGCCCATTTATATCGATGTTCCGCTGGTACGTCACCCTTCGACGTGGATGAACCCAGGTTCACGCATCGCCTCCGTAACGTGCATGACCAACATCTTGGACTTATGGTAGCTGGACAATATGGTAACTGGACACAGTGAATGTTTACGTAAATGCCGGGCGACAAAGGCATCAATTATGTTTACTTGCGCCACATTGACCCGCCAACGTCGTTGCCGGATTCAGCAGTTTTCTTACCATCATGCTCGCACAGCAGGCCGCGGCCGCGGCGAAACACCATCCACGACGAAATGGGACAGGCGACGCGCACCCGCTTCGAGGTGCACTTTTAAACATGCCTAGAACGGTGCGTCATTCAGGAGAGGCGTAGCCGCACGAGCGCATCGTACTTCACTTCGCCTCTCCTCGATGGCGGCACCATTCCTGGCACGTTACAAAGAACGCCGCACGCGCGCGTCATGGTAGAGGGAAACAAACGATAAGAAAGGACATAAGCTGCGTTCGTAGGGCCTCGAGCATTCGTACCGGTAGCTCAGTGGTAGAGAACCGGTCACCTTCGTCGTGGCACGGGGGCTGTTACTGATTCCCAGCGCATCTATTTGTTTCCTGAGTGTTTTCTGCGTGTTTTCTTGTAGTTCTTACACCGATGTGTTTTCTGCATGTTCTTCTGCGTGTTTTCTTTGTAGTTCTTACATGTAAAATTTTACAACCTCACTTCCGTTACGGAAATGACGTAGTGAGGTCGTGGTGGACCCCGGCATAAAGAACTTTCTTGTTAAAAAAACCAGCAGGTTAGTCTACAACGCGCATAAATTGTTCGTCAGCTTCACACACGGAAGTATCAGCGCGCGCGCTTCAAGCCGTCTCGCTGACACCAGGAGAGGAGGGAGGTGTGGGCGCGTGGGTTGCCAGGCCGCTCATCTTCGCCCCGTGAAAACGGTCTATTGACGGCGAGATCGAACACAGTCGGCACCCAGTAGCCAGCGGACAAATTTCCCAAGTGTTAATGGCTCCTTGTGTCGCCTGCTAGCCAGTGCGTGTTTACTTGCACCCGTACGCCATGCTAATATTTTGGGATGTTTGTTCCACGAGATGGAGCTGTGTCTAATGCTTCCACGCATTCTTATAAAATTATACAAAGTATTTGGGGTTGCGCTCCAGTCACTGCTCTTAATACCACTGATTCCGTGTGCCGAGAGCGTGCTATAGCTCATCGTAGCACCCCAGGCTCGGAACAAATACTTCAGCTTAGCTGCTGCTGAGCGTTCAAGCAGGATACAGATTGCCCTTAATGTCATTCTGAAGACGTTAAACGGCAAACATCAACGTGTGGAGATTCACAGCGGAGATTTGGGCTCGTGGTTACGTCGTATTCAACTATTGTTGCAGTGCATATTTGGCACACGTATGTTGGAGAAGGACCCTCACAAAGCGCGAACTTCCAACTACAATTTTATGCTGTACATTGCACTACCTTTATAGCCCCACTCTCTAAGTCACCTGTCTGTTGACAGAGCAAATAAATGGCACGTGCTTGACCAACATAGCCGGAGAATACAGTAAGCAAAAATCCGAATTAACACTACTTATCACTGAAAGTAGCGCATAAAAGAGTTCGGCGAAGCGTTTTAGTAAATAATCTTTATTACTATCTTGGAAAAAAGTCCAGTTTTTGAGCAAGCATGAAACATGACTTTTGCTTACTGCATTTCACAGCTGTGTTGGTCATGTATGTGGCACTTTTTTCCTCTGTCAATAGACACGTTGTTTACAGAGTGCGGGTAAAAAAGCGGCACAGCGTCCGAGAATAAAACTTGTTGCTGAAGTTCGCGCTGTGTGTATGTCCTTCTACTTCCGTGTACCAAATTTGTGCTACAACAAGTGTTTCCATGTCCAAATGTAGTAGAGATAATGTCGCCCGATATGGGATCTCTTCTGAGAACACAAAATAGCGGATGCAAATATGTGTAGGCGGTAGACAAAAATATTAATCTTACACATGCACTTATGTCATAAAGTACAGTTTCTATGGCGTATCATTGCCCGACTGTCATTTCAGGGTTCCGCGGCGAGGCTTGGTCGCGTTTAAGACGTCCTTTTATTTTTGCAGGAACTACCGAAAATGTTTACGCTCCTGATGTGAATCGTGGCACTTATCGGTGATTGATTCCTCAGCTCC
>JABSTT010004069.1:0-25553 GCA_013339685.2 Hyalomma asiaticum | reverse complement strand
TTGTTATCGGCCGTGTTTATCATGCAGAAGTATCTAGGAGTAATGTAATTGTATGGTGTTTTGCCGGGCGCTATCGATGTGCTGCCGCCGTGGCAATCGAAAATGTTATCTTCGATATCAGCATTTCCGCGCTTCTTCCTCTTAAATGTACATGCCCTTACACAAAAAAAACTGTGCTTGCGCTGTAATATAGCTGTTGGTGTCCTCGGAAATGTTTCTAGTGTTCTGACACTCAAAACAAAAGCCGCCACTCATGTGATCTAAATCACTTCACACACGTGCATTGTACTGCTCGGTACGACTAACATTGTTACACTGGGGCTGTAATTTCATTTTGCCATCGGCATTCAAGTTAAATTACGCCTACCATCCACTATAGCATAAGTTCAATATAGAGAACCTACTAAGCGTGATCGTGTTTCGCTAGCGAATTCGCTGAAAGTTTTGATAAAGCATTGATCAAGTTATTGTCATCATATGACATGCATTGCACTGTTGAGGCGACTGGCAGTAATTTGATGGGTATCGTTTTTCTACTGTTAAATAAAGCTGAGTCTCGAGAGAGTGGAGTGGTAGTCGGCGGTGAGCGCGCGTCACTTCTGCAGGCAAGAGCCACGGCCGTAGCTGACTGTACTATGACCTTTATGTATAGCGGTCATTTCTTCTTTTCTTATTGAGATGTAATAAAACTTATTTTTGACCTTGCATGGCCGCGGGTAGGGTTTGGGATGCCCCGCCACGGTGGCCTAGTGGCTTATTAATCCTGGGTCATATCGAGCAAAGGCCGGTACTGGACGCTGTGATTCTTGGAATCACAGTCCGAACGTAGGTTTTCCCTGGTTATTGCCAAAGGAGGCTGATTGAAGTGGCTTGCAGGGAGAGCAGGGTTGGTGCGGTCTGCGTCTGTCGCGCGCGGCAAATGGACACGGATACATAGGCGCCGCCGACTGGAGACCCTGAACCAAGAGCACAATTTTCAAATCGCCACTAGACAGACTGCCAAGGCACTGTCACGCCGTCCAGACTGACCTGTTCTTGCTCGGACCCACTGCATTAATCTCTTCAAACATCTCCGAACGATTCTCTGATGGAAAAATAGCTTTCTGCCGCTTAGCTTACAGCCAAAAGCCTGTGAAGCTTTGGGTTCTGCAGAGCCTGTCCGCCCCTGACCACCAGAAACGACACTGTCGTCCATTAAGTCGGCGGCTTATACATTACAGCCATCACCTTCAACTTTCACAACGACTCTTTCCCGGCTCAGTCGTCAGGCGTCACTCCTTCTTTCACGCAGACGTTGTGCAATGCTTCGCATAACTCAACGTTGAAGGAAACCTGCGCGCCTCGCGTTTGCCGGGAGTGCGTGTGAGTGTTGTGTGCAGTCGAATTGCTCTCTCCAGCTTATAAGGAGTCGCAGAGGCGGGAGGTTTGGAGCTGGACGACAGTTTTTTCCAAAATGCGTCGCTCACGTAGTGATCATCGAGGAGAGCGCAATGTCACTGACTATCTGCTTGTCCTCAGGTATTAGGTCTGAAAAAGTTCGAGCTTTGTTGCCTTGGAACACGTGGGCCAAATTGGATTCAACAACAATCACGTCACGGTCTAGCGTGATTTGTGCACACGGTCGCTCCTGTCCCTTGCAAATGCTGCACTGAGTTCGAGGCCGTAGCTGCGAAGATCATCTCCTGCGGCATTCAACACAGCCCCGTCGGTTTCAAGCCTCCTTTTACCGTTTTGCTGCTCCCTGCTCCCACTACTTTGCCGGCGTTCCTCGTGGTACGCCTAGATTTGTCCAGCGCCTCGAGGTGCCTGTTCCTGACTTCCAAAAACTGCATTTTTCCTCTAGTCCGCGCACCTTGGCCTCGAGCTCTTGGACCACTGTTGCCAGCCGTGTGACTTCGTCTCTTTCGTCCAGGCGTTCTTGCTGCAGTTCGCCAGTGGAGACCTCGCCTGGCTCAGCTAAGGGGCCATTAGCGGCTGCTGTGAGAGCGAGAATCTAAAAAAAATTACAGCATATCCACGGAGTGAATGATGATGAGTGGGCGAAGCTCGGGATGTTCATCGTAGATCGTGCCGAGTTCCGGATTAATTTAGTAACGCGCACGCTACGAATCCTCATGGTTCAACTATGCACAAGTGAATCTCGCACGGGCACTTCATTGCAAGTCAAGCTCCAGTGCCATATATATATATATATATATATATATATATATATATATATATAGTCTATATAGAATATATATATATGGGTTGCCGGTGAACGCTTGTCCAACGCGAGCAGTCGGTATTTCTCAATCAAGAAACTCGCTAGGAGACGCTGCCTGCGCAACGTTGTCTCTCATGGGTGAGGGCGCGTTCTCCTTCTTTGCGAGCTGGTAGAGCGTTCCTCTAAGAAAGAGTGTTTCCATAGCCAACGCGCGCCTTTCGCTCTCTCTCTGTCTCTCTCAGAAGACAGCAGAGGCACGCGCCGGGAGGCACGGAGCAAGAATTCTTGAGGGGGGAAACCGCTGGCTCGGGCGGCCCGATAAAGTCACGCCGTAGGGCACGCGCCGACGCGCCCCTCTGTCGTGCGTGTCGTCTCGTGGAGAAAGAGGAACACGCGTCGCGCTCTCCGCGAAGCTTGCCGGCTTAATGTTTCATGGCCAACCAGCGCCGATTCATCACAGTGGATGCTTTTCTTGCACGTCCTCGGTGGCTGCAAATTATCTGAACGAAAAGAGAGTGTCGCATACACAACAATTACCTGCACAGTACCTCTTGTGGAAGCGAAATGTATAATTCTTTTACTGAATAACGCGAGTTCGGTTGGTTAGGTCGGCACCAGAACTATCGGGTACAACGTAGCTTCTTTTCCTTCAACTACACATACGCCATTGTTTGCTTCTTTATTTTTCAAGGCAATGGACTCGTGGCAAGGGAATTGAGGGGATGCACCATCTCTTTTTTTTTCATTGAGGAGCATATTTGTGTCTTAATTAACACTGCCCGTTCTCCGCACTTCACGACAGGCACTTCATTTGGGGGGGGGGGGGGGGTACTACCCATGGCGTAACCATAGCTGGGGGATGTGGATACGAATTCATTGCTCATCTGAGGATATTTAGGGGGATGTGAGGATACAAGGGTGCTGTAAGGGGAGTGTTAAGAGGTGTGGGGGGGGCGGGGGCTATAAAATCTGGCTGAGACAGCGCGGAAATATTGCTGGCGCCGCATATAGTTACGTACAGGCAGTTTCGGTTTGTCGAAGCCTTCGCCACCATGCTCGCTTTAACATCCGACACGTATGTGACTATCCGAGAAATGCTTCTCGCAAACATAGTCACGGGGCATGAGCCCTTGGCCTTTCCTTGGTATTACACGAGCGTACACCTCCATTTCACCGAGCCACTGGGAATTTTGAAAGTAATCAGTTTCGCCTTGCAGAATGAGCCAATGTTAAGGTTTGGCACAACACATGATGGCAATACTGGACAGCGCACGCCTTTTTTGCAACACATAAAGCGCGCACAAAGTTTGAGTAGCCGCCCCCACAGCACGCTGCGGAATACCGTGAGAGAATATAGAGTCAGCAGATCAGAAATAATACGCGGGAGCTATCACGGCCTTCCTTCCCAAGGCAATTTACCCATGCGTGCTCACAACCCGCCAGTGAGTGACTTCCAGCGGCAAATGCGTCGTCTGCTCTGGAGTGACTGCAAGCAGCTCGTTCCAAACGCTGCGCGGCACGTAATTGGCCAGCATTAATTGCGAACTGCAGCTAAAATGTCCGTCACTCCTGTTTTTGACCCTATAGACTGAAAACTGAGAAAATTACAATATATGAGACGGTAACGCGATTATTGTGCGTCGCGCCCATAGGATGACATGTAAACGATGGCAACAGGCCGGAAGCGTCATCTGTCGTGATGCGCAGAAAACTCAACTTCTCCCTCGCCCAAGCGTTACATTAACGGGCTGCCGCCGCGCGCTGTCGTGGCATAGCAGTTTCTCCTCTCTCAATACTTCTGTCTCGTGCCGGGAGGCACGCGCGCGGGAGAGAGAGAGAGAGGCACGTGCCGGGAGGCACGCGCCGAGGGCGAGCGCGTGCCTCCCGGCACGCGGGTTACGCCTGACGACTGACGCCTGACGCGTGACATGGTTAGACTAAGAGGAGCTTCGCCCCTAATAGTGGACACTTTCATTAAAATCTCTTGCTTGGCCGGCCTGCAGCTCGTTTTAAGAGGTTCGTTACCTTTGTGCAATGGCGCCTGAAACGGCCATCTAGATCGGCTGAGGATTGCAGCCGGCTACGATCAAACGAACATTGCTGGAGAACAATATCACTGTAACTTCTCTAGGAAACGACTTTTTCCGTTGAATTTCCACCGCAGTTGCATTGTCGAATGTGAGCAGCAGAAAACCGTCGCGTTCAGCGACCTCAATGTTCCTAGCGCCAGCCATCCTGACAAAAACAACGAGAAAGTTAAGACGCTACCCCCGGTAATGAAAAGGAAATGTATTCAGGCACTTCCCACTGTGACAAAAACAAGCTCATGGATTCGACCGGACAACTGTTGCGGAAGACAGAGCTTTTCTGAAATCGGAGGCAGCCGCGCACGCGTACTGGGAAACACTATGCGCGTCACATCTCCGAGCCTGTTCACTGCTTGGTACCAGAGGGGGGGCAGGGCCTGACGCTCAAAGTCGGCCGCCTGGCACAACAGCCACCCACGTCTCAGTTTCTGTCCCTTCCCGTGGAAACCCAGCGGAAGATGTCTAGGTCGAAGTTTGCAATCGAAAGCCTCCCACTGCAGTTCCGGGGGCTGGACAACTTCTTTTGCACCGCGCACACAAAGTTTGCCGCAGCAACTTCTAACTGGCTTGGGTTCGGTGGCGCAGGCGTCAAGAAGGACCGCAAACAAGCCCTGTTCAGGTTCTCCTCTGGCTCAAAATGAGCTCTCCCACCTAGGCAGGCCCTTTCCACTTCACCAGGTAGCCTTTGCGCTGGAAACAAAACAACGCAAAATTTCCACAACGGCCACGGCATATCACTTCTACAGCACTATTTTACGCTCGTAGCAATTTTCTCGGACGAGTAGTTGTGGCCAATGGGTATCACGCTGCCTCAGAACGTTTCGTTAACCTCAGCATCCTCAACATTACGCGGCACATATTCGCGGGTCTTTAGTGCTCTCTCAGAAGCGTCGACTGTAGCCTCTTGGTCCGCGCCCATTGACGGAGCAAATCAGCAAACTCGGCTACGGCGACCCCCCCTGCGAAGAAAGCGCCGTGTTGGTGGCCATCGCCTCTTAAGCTTTTCCTAGGCTTACTGACGGTCCCATTCTATTCGTTTATCACAATATCGGACGATCCAATGACGAAGGTTCCGCATAAGCGAAAGCATTGCTTTGCGTTAACATTGAAACTTTTCTTTTACGATGTTTTCCGCTCTTAGCGGCGGCTACTCGAACAGCGCCGCAAACTGCTCCCCGCGGACCTCTGAAAAGTAGACTTACGAAACGATGAGCTCTTAATCCGTCTTAAGACGTTCACCATGGTTCTAGCGGTCAATGCCACGTGACTTGCACACGAACATGCCGAGGCATCCGCAGGTGAAACAAATATATGGGCGGCTACCGGCGGCTCAAGTAATATCATAGGCGACTGCAGTTTCGCAACCCTTTATCTGTTTACATGCCGCATTACTTGCGAGTTTATGGATTAGCTCCGTCATAGTGCGCTGACCGGCCGGTCAACCAAAGGTCTGGCTTAGTTATATTAAAGGAATTAAAAACTGCACCGTAAAAATATTCATCACCTTGACTAAGTGTTCATGTAAGCAGTGGTGCTAAGACAAACTGCAGTGTCACTGACAAACCATTTTTCTTACAATATCCCTATGCAGCTCAAGAGCACGTGCAGGTAGCCTCGCATATTTGACCGTTCGAGTTTTTCGTACAAATGGGTAACGCTGCAACTCTAGGGAACGAAAGTTCTTACCGTTTTGCCGATAACTTTTCCACCTCGTGGTAGGTCATGGGGAGCGCGCAAAAAGATGGTCCAGAGGCGATGCACAGTGCTGAGGTGCGTGATGCTCGCAGACAATTCTTCCAGCGGCAGAGCGGACAAGCGTACTCAAGACCACGATTCGAAGAACTGACAGCATTCAGCTGATACTGACCCAACATCAAAGAGGGCAGATAGCATCGCGATGACTTAATTCTCTAGCGGCGTAGCCAGAAAAAGAAAAAAAAGAAGGAAAACTTCGCCCTTTTTTTATTTTATTCTTTTCTCAGCTCGTAGCTTCAGTACTTTTGCAGCGTTGCTCTTCTTATCGCTCTCCCAAAGCGGGGCTCACTCGCTGAATATTGCACCGTCATGAGCACAGACTGGCTAGTGCGAGCATCTCAATCCCCGTCGACACAGCTGCCTACCGCCGGAACCGGGCCGTCGCGTCGCGTCAGCAGCTTATTTTGTTCACTCACAGCACGACGGAGAGCAACACGGTCGTGGCGCGTGCATGTGCTAGTCTCATGGCTTTATTAGATGCGAAGCAGCATTTGACTAGCCTGTGTAACGCTCTCCCTCCGTACGTCCGTACAACGCGACGCAACGCGCTCCCCTCGCCGAAGGTGTTGGAACGGAGCCAGTAGGTCACGCCGCAGCTGCGCGTTGACGTCACGCTCCCCTCGCAGTGCACGCTGACGTCACTCTCTCCCTCGCTGCCGCGCGCTCGTCGCAGCGCCCGCAACACCTGCCGCTACCGCCGCTCGCTACACAGCCGACTCGTCGGTTCACGCGCAAAATAAACACCATCTTCCCAAGGGGAACCCTGATGGGATGCGAAGCACCCGCGTTAGCGCCGTTCAACCCGTGACGCCACCCGTGCGCAACGCTGCTGCTTCGCATCCCTCAGGGTTCCCTTTGGGAAGATGGTGTTAATTTTCTTTTTCTATGTCGGGGGCTCGATAAAATTCTGGGAGAAAAGAGGCAAGTGAAGCGGTTAACCTTTCGCGAAAATTATGTATCGGGAGATTTTCAACATGCGCTACAACTTTCCGATTGTCATTTGTTGTCAAGGTCATTGTTGAATTTAGGGAAATAACCATAATGAAACAATTAATCATAATGAAACAAGATGACGACTGCAAACAATACGCGACCGGTTCGCTCACTTAATGTTTACTCTTCATTTTCCCCCCTTCCGTTAAGTTAGCTGGGACACCCTGTATACCTATGTATTTAAAATTTTATTTGTGTGTTGATAACATTTCAAACTCGGTTAATCGTGCACTTGGCTGTCTGCGCCGCGGCTACCCAAACTACCCAAAAAAGCAACGCGCTATCGGTCGGTGCGAAGCCGGTTGCGACGACGAAGCATAGTTTTACCGCGCCGGCATTCGTGACTGACGATTACTGCATCCCAGGTAGCACCGAAAAATTGTAACAATGTTACTTTTGTTTTGGTCGAACGTTAATTCAACGATCTTAATGTCATTTATCTTATGTTTAATAACGTTATATTATAACCTGTTCAAAGCCTTTATTAAACATTTAAACGGCAGAAGTATAATATTCTCGAAAATGCTAAGAGAACCTTGCACAGTGCGCAGGACAGTCGGTTGTGAAGGCACACGAGTTATCACTTTGTAAGGACCAACTACGAGGGCGACACTTGAGCTCCACACATCAGCACAGCATGCAGTTAGTACACTCACCTCTGAACAGATACCGTGGAGTCAGGCTTACATACCCATTAGTGACAGGTGGCTGCTGAGCGATAGTGATGGGTGGATAATAAGCAAAGCTTTCAAAAAAAATAATGGGCCTGGGAACATATTCTATGCTAGGTACAATAGAAGTTGTATGGTTGCAGACTTCTGCTTGTGGAAAACATCTTTACTGTAAGAACAGTGGGGAAAGTTCGGGAACACAGTGCTTGAAAATATAATGTCACGAGGCCAAAACAGCTATTCCTGAGGACTGGGATCCGAAGACGATATCATAAAGCTATGGGCCGCTTTCCAGCAGCATTTTAACTTCTTTCTTCTCCACCCGTGAGTTCTCTTCCGTGTGCTCGCGGCTCCGCGGCCGTTACAGTATGCTGCAATCTTGTTCAATAGTTACAGTCACAAATTAAAAGGACGTTTATTTGGAATATTTAACGAATGTTTATGATCACCATTAACATTACAGTAAACTTTTCACCATATGCAGTGACACTCTGCGAAGTATGCTCTAAAATAATTCCCGTGTTTTTCGTGGCCATTTTGGCCACACAGGTGAGTTGGTAAAGACTTTAATGCTGGGAGATTTCAGGAGCCGTGAACCCTGTTCTTCTGGCTCCATTGCACTATAGCGGTGTCGTGTGGGAAAATGGATATGCCGGACCGATCACTCTCGGCGGAGATCTAAATGCTGTGAGCTGACAATATTTCAGTGGATGCAAACAACTTGCATTCCTAATTGCAACACAGGCACGTCAGAGACATACATAGAGCTATCGCGTCCTCGTAGCAGTCTCGGCTAAAGTATATATCTGTCGTGCGCCATGAGATCCCTTCAACGTACGATGCAATAGTAACTAGCTCGCTCGTAGCTCTTTCTCTCTGTCGGTGGCAATGTAGTTTGAGCTCTCCGAATTGAATCGATCTAGGCATGGTATAGCACGCCTTGGTTAGCCCTGCGGCGATGACGGTAGCGACGTAGGTTGCACGAATAAACAGGGCGTTTTACGCACTTTCTTCCGAAGTAGGCATGAACAACCTCGGCAGTTTCGCTCTCGCCTGGAACTTAGCGCAAATGCATCGAGCAATGGAGTCCTCGGTTCGGCATCCACCATAAAAGCGGGGGACGAAGCTAAGCCTCAGAGAACAGCGGTGAATTAAGAAATAGACAATGGAATGTCCACCTTTTAATTACAAATAATTTCTAGAGTGCGGGAATTAAGAGCAAATCAGACATTCAGAACAAAAAAGCACTAAGCAAACTACGCTGAAAGTATAGGACAGTAGTCAGGATAGTTTTCCCTCTCACCGCTTTCTCCTATGCGCAGAGATGCAGGCGACTTCCCATAACCATGCTGTCCTTCCGAATCGAATAACCAGCAGAACAACACCTACGTCGATCACCACACGGCCCTAACGTCAAGCCACACATCGTTCCAATGGCGCGTTCCAATCGGCGATCCGGAGCAACCCTCCGAATACGCGAGAGAAAAGTAACCGTAAAGATCCAGTTAGAACTCAGGCTTTGAATCCATATCGCTCTTTGACAGGTACGCTCTGTATTAGCAGAGCGCGTAACCCGCTTCAGTCGATTGCAATGTGACATAAGAGCCATAAAACGGTAATAGCGAGGGCAGAAGTGCAAATCAGTCAAATATTGCAAAAATAAAAAATGCATACTTCAAAAAAAAAAAAAGAAGTTACCTCAGTCGGATTTGATCCACAGACCTCTGCAATGCCAGCTCGTCAAACTGTTTTCTTGTAGAAATCCGTAGCTGAACGATTGCTCCTCAAGGTGCATTGATCCTTATCGCAGGGTCTCGGAAGGTGCATACTTCAAAAAAAAAAAGAAGTTACCTCAGTCGGATTTGATCCACAGACCTCTGCAATGCCAGCTCGTCAACCTGTTTCTTGTAGAAATTGCGGCCGTGGCTGAACGATTGCTCTCAAGGTGCATTGATCCTTATCGCAGGGTCTCGGAAGGTGCCACTGATAACCTGAACCTTGATGCGCGCCGTGTTAATATGTAGCATACACTGGACTATCGGGGACACAGAGCGCAAGAAGCCACTTCAAGAAATCGCCGGATGGCTTTTATCCCTTACGTGCACGGGCTGGCACACAATTTGAAGCATGTCGGAAAAAGATATAGCGTGGATGTGAAGTTCACAGCGAGAAATAAGTTGGCACGCTTGTGCCCTAGGATCAATAACCCGAGGGGTTAAGTGTCTGTCCCGTGAAGCATCGGAACCGAACCAATATGTGGGGTGTGTCTTGAAAGTTGTTTATATGATTCCAATTTCTTGCGGTAAGGTGTATATTCGTCAATCCGGTAGGTGCGTGAATGAACGTCCGTATGAGCACCACGCATCCTGAAGGCGTTAGCCCATTCGCATCTCGCATTGCATTGCCGAAAATGGGATGCCATCCTGTGTTGCATGAAACCGAGATACTGTTTAGGCATAAGGATCAGACAACACGTGAGGTTGTGGAGGCGTTTCATATTAGAAAAAGGGCCGTGATTGTGTTAGCCAGCCTTCCATCCTGTTACATGATAAGGAGTTGAATTTCTAGATAAGTGAAGTTTGTTAGTTACTATGCTGTTTTCGTCGTCATGGCTCTGAAGGCAGTTGGGCCTCTTGTTCCCTGCGCATGTGCAACATGTTATCTTGTGCTTTTAATGTTCTGCTGCTCAATAAAAATTCAGTTGAGTTAAGCGCTGTCCTGTCAGTATTCTTCGCTATCTGTCCACGTTTCATGTGCGCTTAAAAAAGCTTTTGCTTTAAAGATGAATGTTCACCAACTAGCCCACCTCGCCGTCTTGTTGCAATATCAACCATGAAAGTCTGCGGGGTAGTCGACGTTGCCTCCAGGACGGCAGGAATGGCTCAATGTTTCCTGTGAATAATCTTTCTAGGCAAATATCGCGCCGAATTTGCCATTTTCAGACGATGCTGAAGAACGGCAAAATAGGCGCCACTTTTCGGAGAAAGTTATCGGCTCACGCTCTAGGGTGGAATACTTGACACAATGTTGCCAATAATGGTGATGGCTTAGACCATATTGTCTCAAGGATGGTAAAATCGGTGATATATTTGCCTGAGAAAGTTATCGGCTCAGACGATGTCGGCTCTAAGGCGGCATACTTGACACAGTGTTACTGAGAAAAGGCGACGGCTTAGCCCATATTATATATAGAACGGCAAAATTGGCGCCACATTTGCTGTTGAAAGCCGACGCCTCAGCCGATGTCGGCAGTAGCGCGGCATATGTGGCCCCATGTTGCTGATTACAGTCGACGGCCTGCCGATATCGCCGGGGCAGCAGCTATAGTGGCCCGACGTTGCCAGTCATTGACGGCGGCTTAGCTGATACTGGCTCTCTGCCGGCAACATTAGGCCGTGGATAAGCCGAGCTTTGCCGCCATAAAACCAATATCGGCCCAACGTTGCTTGCTGCCTGGTAGGCAATACATTGCAAACATCATTATGAAGGCTTGTTGCTGGAAGCAGCACGCTTCTGTGATAGCAACGTTCACGTACGATATTCTGCAAGCGTGATGGTGTTGCGCAAGTTAAGTGCCTGTGACCATAACTGGCAATAATATGAAAGGGAAAACAAGCATCCACCCGTTCTTGTAGCACCAGGCTACAAAACAAGGCACTTGTGCTTCGAGTTGTCGATGGATTCGCCCTCGTGCTGTCAATCGCTCGCCTCCTGGTTAGCTCAATTTGCAACAAGCGTTGGACCCTAGTTCGAACCCCGGACCAGGACGAATTTTTCCGCAGCTAGGATGCTATCATTTATGAGAAATCCCTATGGATTTCCTTGCAACCTTCTGCTATAGAAACGGGTGGATGCTAAGTTTCCCTTTCATAAATGCTACTCCACCTTGCATGTTTCCACAGTGGCTCATTTGCCACTGGCAATATTATGTATCCTTTTTATTGAGGCCACGTAACAATTTCCAGAAGTTCTTGAACGTATTTTCGGCAGGCGTTACTTGTTCTTTGTCTATGTATACTGCACGGCAACATTGTACGAACATTCCAGAACTCACCGAAAGAAAAAAAAATGCTTCCTCCCACCTAGCTTATAGTCAACTTATGAGTAACGCACGCTATTCGATTGCAGAGCATTGCTTTATTATCTTACTACTAAGGTCCAAGGATCGAAAGAAGCATTACGTAAATCAAAAAGCACATTTATAGTGTTGTTGCTTCATTTATGGGGACAGTGGGCGTGCAGGAATTGTTCGTAACTGGTACTGTTTTCGGACAGATACAGCATTAAGAATCTCAAATATTGCTACAGGAGCAACACCTCTGCAGCTTACTTATGTGAAGTAAAACTTTGCACCACGCGGTATTTAAAAATTACAGATCCCACGTGTTGTGGGCATCAGTGTCACGCGAGGCAGTCAGCGGAAATTGCCTATAACGAAGTGTGTGGCATTCTGTCAAATGTGACTAGCAAATCAAGGTTTGACCATGCTTAATCTGGGCTAACCAGGTACGTTGACAGCACCGTGCCGACTGAATAGTAGCTCACGGTACGACGTAAGGTTGGCGCCCACGTCCAAAACAGGTCTGTTTTGTCCAAGAAAACTGCGTTATACGGTGAGTTGATGTGCCACCGTAAGCGTCGTTTGTAGAAGTACTCCTACGGTTCGAGCAAAGCTGCACAGAGCATGCGGGATGGTAGAAGAACATATGTATTGCTATGATAGTTCTAATAACGCATTACAAGCGCATTTTACGTTAAACAAGCACCATCATTACAACTACATGTGCGACAGGCTTATTTAGTCTAGATACCTTGTGGAGCTGCCACCATAGACTAGTTGCAGGATGCTTACAAGGCACTTTGAGGGCTCGCGTTCGATACACCCTTAGCGCCTCGTAAGTTGCATCTGTGTGCGTGTCCACAATTCAATCGCAGCGAGGACAGCAGACGTTTCTTTCCTGTTTGATGGGTGAAACTATTTAAGCCGGCCATCCGCTGTGTGGGCGGATCCTGGAGGCAGGCACCATGTAGAGTGCAGAATACCACGCATGATGTACATAACGAGCTATCGTATTAGTTATGTAAAAACCGGTCATTCGTGTTCGTCATATAATTACGCCCTACCTCCGAAATATTAGGTATACCAGGTGAACGAAATGACTAGGAGAGCTCAGATACGTAGGCGGATAGATAGATAGATAGATAGATAGATAGATAGATAGATAGATAGATAATAGATAGATAGATAGATAGATAGATACCTTAAACTGACTTAAGTCGCCAAAAAAATACTTCGCATTTGGAACAACAAGAGGTCCTTGCAGATTCCACGTATTGTGAGAATCGGTGTCATGCGAAGCAGAGAGCGAGAAAATTGCCTACGAAAAATTGCTTGGCATAGCCAAGTGTTAATAAAAGGGACATCTTTGTAATTTTCTGAGTTGGTGGTGCCACGAGCGCCGACAGTGCCATGGCGCCTTTGTGGTAGCTTATTGCCCGACGAAATGGCCCTGACGTTAGTGCACAGACGTCTGTTTTATCGAAGGTACGTGCGCACCACGATGAGCTGCCCTGCGTACCATCAGCTCCATTGGTTAATGTAATCCTAAGAAACCCAGTGAATTTGTATAAAAGCATACCGACTGGTTAGAGAATAGAGGTAACGTTTATCACATTGCTACCACAGCACTCAACACCCCATAAGCACAGTTGATGTTACAAAAGTAGAGGATTGTGGCCTGTTTACGTTTTCGCGGCGGGAGCACCGTTTTAAAGTCACCTGAATATATAGCAAAATTATGAGAATAATGTACTTACTGGATCGCTGAATACTTCTGCTGGGAAAGGCAATCATCTCTTAGTTCTATAGAATTATAAGCTGCATGAAAACTTGCATAGTAAGATCAAAAGAGCAGGCACTTACATTACTCAGCATTCAAGAAGCAAGTAATCAACCATACAAGTTGGAACTTGCATCTGCGATTGTAAGAGTGATGTCGCGTACCAACAGGAGCGACTGGCTCTTACGTTGTGCTATATGTGCTTGCTTTCTCTCTCTCTTTCCCTTTTCTCTCCACATTTATATCTCCCCCCATCCCTTTCCCCTTGTGCACTGTTAACCTCCGTGCATCCTTTATACCATTTCTTCTCTTCGCGTACACACGTTCTTCATGCATCGTCAAACGTATATATCAAAAGAAAAAAGATCAGCAGCAACTTTGAATCTAAAGAATTCGTAGGCACCGCAGAGTGGAATGCCGAAAGTAAGTGCTGTATTAAGAGTTGAGCGAACCTTTTGAATTATTGAATTTCTGCTTGCGATGTCGCTCGGTGGCTACAGATCCACAGATGTGACAAACAAACCACCAGTGATCCATCAAGAGAAAACAGCGCGCCGTGATACGCAAGAGAAGTAAATCGGCGACAGCAATGTCAACTCAGAAATGAGTCTGCTTAACATAGAGTAGGCTCAAGAAGACGAAGGAGGAAAGAATTAAGTCATAGATAGGCGCCAAGGCCTATATATTTCTCAGGAATCGCTATGAAAGCACGATCGTTCAACACCGCCAGAGAATCACCTGTCGAATTTACACGTAAGAAATTTAAGATGTGTGGTAGACCGCATAAGATTTACGTGCTCCGTTCCCGACGCCTCGCACGTATCGCAACGTATGGTAATGCCCTCGCCACACAGCGCTCACGCGAATAAGTCTACAAGTGCCGAAAGGAACGTGCGCGCCTGATGCCGCTGTTCTGGGCCAAGTTCCTCTACGGTGCAAAGCGCACGCTGCTTAGCGCGGTCGCGTGGTGTGAAGCGCAGGCCAGAAGACATCGAAACATCATGACTTAGCTCGCAGCTCTGTTGAGCCCTTGTCTCTGCCCCTCGACCGTCACATGGTAATTGCATAACTGCATGCTTACTAATAGCTCACGTTTACTACAATTCAGATTGCCCCTAATGATGCTGCTCTTACTTGTATATTGCATCATGCATTGCTATCGCATTCATTGCTTCGCCCTTCTGGTGAAAATAGTTATGTTTCGTAGTCACAGTCTTCGTCTTCTCTATTTACATCTCCTTAGTGTTCTTCCTATTTATTTTCGTTGTAGTCTACATCGTTGTCTAAAGTCTTCCACTTCGTTTCCTCCTCATGTTCCGTCTAACTTTTCCGTGTCTTCATCGATGAAACTACAGCCGGTGGCTGGCGACGTTTCATGTCTTGGAAAGAGAGTATTATAATATGAGAACCGTCCACGGGAACAGAAAGTGTCCAACCTGAGGTGAGACGCCGGGATAGACAGCACTTCCCTTATTGGCTTGGTTCGAAAGCGCGCAGGCACGGAGTTTGTTCCTAGTTGTGAGCGATGGTGGTTACGAAGACTCGTTTCGGCAGTGGACACCGTCCCCGCAAAGTTGGGCCCTTGTAACAAACCCATAATAGCTTACGCTGTAAAAGATAGTGGTTGTTGGTACATAGGCTTCTTATACATGACTGGTTAGACCACATTGTCAAACACGCAACAGACGCCTCCAGCACCCTTACATCCTTAGAGAGATCTCTACGGCTTTCTCTTCCCCACGTTAGGGAACTTGCGTATGAAACTATTGTGAGGTGCCACTTAGAATTTGCTCCCACTCTCTGGAGCCCTTATCAGGATGATCTCATCTCCCTCGATTCTGTTCCAAATCATGCCGCCTGCTCCATATTAAATTAGTAAAATAAACGTAAACGTGTCACCAATATGGAATCTCTCCTCGAGCGTGCCCCTTGGTCTGTTACAAAAATCACACAAACCTGTGTGATCCACGAACTGAACTGCAACATTTCTCGCCTGCATGGCACTATGCTCACACTGCCAACTCACACCTCCCACTACGAAAATGTTCGATGTCCGCGTGGCTCAACTAGCGCATTTAAGAAATTCTGCCTGCTATCAGCCATTGAACACGGAACATTCTTTTTGAATGTGTTGCTCAAGAGCGCGATACAATCGAATTGATATTGTCGTTGTCTTGTCCTTTTATTTCACCTTTGCTCCAAGGAGTTTCCCACACAGTTTCGACATTTGCCTTTCTTCCCGACAGCGTTGCTTGGATGCGCATTATAGTATTCATTATGGTTGGCGTTTTGCATCCAACCACGCGTAAGAGTTTGCGCAGTTTGCAAATTTAGATATCCTGTTCAACGCTGTCAGATAACGTTAATATGTAGTTCATTGCTACTTATCCAAACACTGCATTTATGCCATGACGAGTCTTTGCCAACACCGCCCCGGTGTGATATCTTGGGAAAGGCCTCTAATGTTCAATAAATCATAATGATGATGACGATGGTGATGATGGTGGCGGTGATCGTAAGTATGGACTACTATTAAGTACACATGATTTTAAGCTCGTATCGGGAACTAGCTCAATTGCCACTTCTGAAATACATGTCGTTTACAATTGGTACTGGTACCTCTGACGACCATTAACAAGTTGTGTGCTGACTTGTTTGTTGCAGGATGTTCTGCGGGAAACACGCAATGCGGGCGGTGCTCAATGGCGCTTGGAAGTGCACGTGCGGCCAAAGGAACGTCGCGCGTCCTTGAAAGGACAAAATTCTTCTAACACGCACAGAAGAAGGGGGACACTGGACACGCGAGAGCTTATGGGTAATTCAGGAGCATTTTCGGGTTGAAAAACGTTCGAAAGAACAAACATGCATCGACGTCGGAGAAGCTGCGACGAAACCGTTCACCAGCTCGGCCGCTCACGATTTTCACACAATATTCGTTATACAAACGTCATAAAAGGCACAAGACGTCACGTCGTTGTTCAAGCAAGTGTGCCGTACAGTCCAGTCTCTAATAAAAAAGTTTAGATAGGTCTGCACAGCATTTCGCTTCTCACAGCTGAGTCATATAAACTTGATTACCGGTACAAGGTGTGATAGGTCTTGCTACCCGAACACGTGCGGTGTATAGCGTATTTATGGTTTGTAGCAGCAGCCAACTCCAACAGTAAAGCTGCAAGAAGATGGTCCTATGATTGCTTAAATGACACTGAAACAGTTTTCAAAATGTCGCTAGCGAACGCTGCCGGTGTGTCATTGGTGCTCCTGTGAACATGTGAGCCAAACATCATTGCGCTGCTTGCACCGGGATATTTGCAGTTTGCTTTGAAATACATAAGGAAAACGCTTACTCTTAATTCAGCATCTCACGTCACCTATGGCATTGACCATGCGGCTTGAACTTTTTCGATTTTGCTACAGATGCATACACACATTGCACTTACTTGTACTCGAAATGGGCAAATAATGTTCTATAGAGGTTCTTTCAAAAATCATCAGATATGGCAACGTTATTTCTGCCTCAAGCATTGTAGTCGGTGCCCCCTCAGTGGTGTCATTTGTTCAAGGAAACAAAGACCCTTCCCAGCCGTATTTGAAATTAAACCGCCAATTTTGCGCGGCGTGCAGTGCAATAATACTTGTTTCACATGTTCCCAGGGGGTTTTAAGACTGGTCGGCGTCGTTTTCTTCAAAACGATGCCGATTTCCAAACAGTGCTAGAGGGCCGCTGTAAGAGCATCCGCCCAGGTGTTCTAGCGTTTATCGTGCCAGACTGCCGGCCCAGACTACTGGCCCGGCGATAACGAACAGAGAAAATTGTACAGGACAATGTGCTGTGTGTTGCTAGCGCACGTTAGGGAACCGCCGAGAGTGGATATTTGTAGAACTGTGCACGGTGGCGTGCCAAGTAATCATATCGGGCTCTTAGCGCTTAAAACCACATCAATTATTACTACTCGGCTATTACTCTGTTAGCCTGCTAACACGAGCGAACACGCAGCAGACATGGCACATAAACAAAAGGACATGCGTTAGCCAGACTTCGGTTTCTATATAAGTGCATTCTGGTGGATGCATACACACGCGTATTCTTTGGGGATCGTCAACAACGCCGCGCACCTACCAGCGCACACTAGGAGATGTGGACTATACTGTGCTTCTATACAACACCAAGGTCACTGGGAGGGCTAAGGGTCGACTGGATAGGGAAATCCCTTGAGGCTTATCAGATTAACGAGTACGGTGATCGCTGTATTAGCGCTCCGTCTGTACACCTGAAGGACAAAGAGCTGATGCTCTTTGACATATGTTTGAACTGACTGGTGCCCCTTTCCACCTTTCATCTTCTTGTCTTATTTGCTTGTGTAGTTTCCGCACGTGCTAGTGATCAACAAAAATCTCGCACCTTTTGCTACTAAGTAGCGACGCATGCTTGGCTCTAGGCTAGCTTCACACCTTGTTGCATCATTCGCTTCCTTTTTCGGCTTTTGGGTGTGGTTTGACGGCGTTTTAAGACATCTGCACATGCGCAGTTCAGGTTTTCCCGTCGGTGGCTGTTTTTCGTATGAATAAACTTAGTTGCTAGTGAGCGTCTTTCCTGTCCACAATTATCCTTCCTAAATTTTCAACGCTCTATTCCGCAAGTATGACTATTTACCAACTAGCCCAACACTTCACTGTACTCAATGCATTTCTACTTGGTAGTTAGAGCATGCTGTTTCTGTTGACGTTGTTCGCCTAAATATAGATATACCAGGCGTGCACTTCAACTATTCTTAAGTATATGTTATTTTATAGAGCTTACAAGATGTTGACGCTATCCTAGAGGGCCGGCAATTCCTTTTCATAGGCAAGAGAATAAAACACTTCACATATAGGATAAACTTGTAATGAGTCGATTTGTAACTTCTGTCTGTGTTCGTCATGTGGTGGATATTGTAACAAAATGTGCTGTGCATCTTCATTGGTGTGGCCGTAAATGCAATCGGAGCTTTCTGCTCGTGTCATTGTGAGTAAACAGTCTTCTGAACGCGGCGCCGATTTGAAGACGGTGAACGAGTGTTTGAAACGCTCTGCCTTGTGTTCACTGCTGATGGTATACCAAATTGCAATGCCGGATAGATAAAGATCGAAGATTCCGATTTTTTATTGAACCCTCTCTTTCTTAAATCTCGAAAATGACATATCTCCCTTAGTAAGTACAGTTTTGGTCTTGTGATATAGGTAGTTCAGATCTGACATGTTTTAGGTAGACCTCTGGCTGCTCCATCTGCTGCAACATTTCCAGGGATACTGCAGCGGCCAGGCATGCTTCGTCTAAAAAAAGTGTCTTATTTGCGAATAAGTACTTTATCCTGCTACCTTTCTTTTTGTCTCCGTATGCGCTGAAGTGTTTCACAAGATGGTGTAGCGTTTTTCACTGATTGGTTGCGTTCTCCTAACTATTCCAGAAAGGTTGGACGGTACACGTTGCAGATGTTTCAGTTGGAGAACAAATACGCATTATTCAAACCCTGCACACAAAATGCCGCAGCACAGCACACGTCGTGCAACAGCAATAGCTTAACTATTCCAGAAAGGTTCGATGGCGCACGTTGCACATGCTTCAGTTGGAACACGAGTACGCATTATTCAAACCCCGCACAGCCGCACAGACAATGCCACAGCACTACGCGCGTCGTGCAGCAATAGCGCGCTAACGCATTCACCTGTCCACGTGAAATATCAAAACAGATGGGCGCACATTTACAAGCATTTTTAACGTTCCTCACTGAACACAAGCGCGTCTACAGGGCTGATGCGTCGTCAGTTATTCCGTAGAATACGCTGACAGTTTCAACCGCTTGCATCAGCCGGCCTCTAGCATGAAAAAGACGGGGATCAATTGTAGGGATCGTAGAATAAAGGGAAGATGCATACTTATGGAACGCGCCGTCTGACTTTTGGAAGCAGCAGCGATTCATCTTGGTACCTTGGAAGCTTTGTTCTTTATGATAACTTTTCTTTTACATTTTTTGCTATAAAGCGCTGCAGATAACATCCGCAGCAGGAGCAGCGATCACACCTGCCACTAAATGAAGTCTCCCACCCGCCATGGCAACCAGCGACAGTTGCTTCAAGGCTAAAGATTGGGAAGGCCTCACATATGATGTCGGCACCAGCTACTACTCATCTCTCACTCTACATGAAACGTGCGGGAGATCACCTCAAGTGCCAAGAAATATTCGCCATTTGTCAGTATTTGTCGAAACATAAATCATCCCCAACGCTGCCACAGTCGCCACGGTAGCTTTCAGGCACGGTGTCACGCCGCTAATGTGGAGGACGCGGGTCCAATGCTCGTGTGCGCCGGACACAGTAAGATGGTTAAAATGCACGACACCACTGTACTTATATTCAAGAGCAGGTTAAGGAAACGCAGGTGGTTCAACGCCACCTCAGGAGCACATCATTTATTGGTGGTGTACTACGGAATACGGAGACCTCCAATAAGGCATGTGTCATGAACCTGGAGTGGTCGCGACGCGTGCAATACCAACAACAATTATTTTGTATTACTCCCTCCAATGTAGTTCTCTAAAAAATAAAAATGAAGTGTCCTCTTGCGTTTCAAACGCTTTCCAAAGAAATGTGAGCGTGTCTCCAGCATAACGTTGCGACCACCAGTTATGTGGGGATGTGGGGCCTATGTACAGTTGAAAAGCGAACGAGCTTGTCGAAACCTTGAAATATCCTCCAATCTTGGTCAATTTGGGGAGCTACATGCTTCCTTTTTTATCTCTTTATCTACGCAGCGAGATATATTTCAAAGAACGGAAGGACCGTATATAATATATATATATATACTATATAAATATATATATATATATATATATATATATATATATATATATATATATATATATATATATATATATATATATATATATATATATATATATATATATATATATCGCGAAAGGGAGGAGGATCAAGGCTAATTGTTTTATCGTTGAACACTGCCTCATGAATTTAACAGAGAGTGAGGTAAAGGAAGGAATTGGGGAAGTTATTTGTAGTTTTCAGTTGTAGTTTTGTAATTATGACATAAATGGCAAGGCGTAAGCCCCGCGACGGTGGTCGGATGCTTATGGCACGCGGCCGCCCATACGACGGTCGCGCTAGGACCGAATCCTAGCCCAGCGGCTGCATTTAGTTGGAGGCGAAATGTAGAGGCCCACGTACTGTGCGATGTCAGTGCAGGTTAAAGGACCCCAAGAAGTCAAAATTTGTGGAGAACTCCACGACGACGTTGCTCTCAATCGTACCGTTGTTTTGGGACGTTGAACTCCAGAAATCAATTAATTAATCAATAAAAATGAATAACACGTCCGGCGCTCGCTCTACCAGCTGGGCTGGTAGTGGTCGTAGGATCGTCCACTTTATTGGATATTTCTGTACAATTTACTCCTGGGACCGTTAGTTTGCACCAGTGTTAGCCACCCACAGATCACTCATAAACTTGTTGACAGTGCACGTACGTCCCACACAACAACAAAAACTGACATGAGCGTGCAACACTGTCAACAACGTGCGCGTTCAACACTGCCAGACACAAGATTACGAGCTCTGGTCCATTGTTCCTGCAGTGCGCACGTCCACCCAGGCGTACTCTCGCCGCTGTTCTCCCTTTGTGCTCTCAGTAAAATTACACTGTCGGCGAGACTCTCTGGCTAGCCCAAGTGGTGCGTCAAATTGCTCGTATGCGAAATTTGTCATGGCAATACAGGTAGAAAGCAGGTTAGCGCACTTGCCATCCTCTATAGCTGAAAAGACAGATTTACTACACAACAATACATACGCACCTTCACTATTGCCTTCTTATATGGGGAACAACGACAAACACGAACCTCAGCTACTTATACTTTTTGCAAAAACGAGCTGTGCAATTAATTGAACTTTTTCCCTTCCGTTCACACAGAGCGCCATCTTTTGAAAAGCATGGACTGCTAGAAATTAATAATATCCGACATAAAAAATTAGCAATGATCATATATCACGAAGTTAAATCTAACCTAACTGAATTTTTAAGGAAGTTTCTCGAGCGGGACCACAGCCATAATTTACGACACATCAGCTTCAAGAAAGATATGCTTCGTACCAACTACGGTACACAAAAATTAACTTACCAAATTCCCCACTTCCTTAACGAGCACCCTACCGTGATGACATTAATTGAAGAAAGCTCCTCCATTCACGTCTTCAAAAAAAAAAAAAAAAGATACACGCCTTCCTTCTAAATATCCAAACAGACCTTCACACCACTTTCGATTCCTCTTCCTATGTTATGTAACTTGCTTATGCTATACGTGCCTGTTTTTTTTTTCTGGTTATTGTTGTGTATAAGTTGTTCTCTTATTCTTAGTTATTGTGACTTACGTGTGTTACATGAATTATGCATTACGTGTGTTATTCATACATATGTACATATTTTTTGCGTCAAACCGGCTTGATTTCTGGAGAAAAAAAACGCGATGTTTGATTGCATCCTATTTTCACATCTGTTATGTCATGTATGACTGGTTATTAGAATGTGTACACTGGTGATCGGCGCTTTCTCAAGCTTTCTTTGCCTTTACGCAGATCCTCTAGGCAACTATGTATACTGGTTGTCTGAAATAAATATGATATGATATGATATGATATGATATGTCACCTATTGTCCAGGCGATTTAGTGTGACTGTGGACGTCCACACAGAAACGCTGTTTACGTCAAAAACGTTTTTCCGCCCATAATTGACCGTATATTGTTTTGCGAAAACCTCGCACAAGTCATGTATGCCATCGCCCGTCACACAAGTGGTCGAAGGGCTGCCAAGACACGCGTCGATCGTGCCACCCGTTCGAAACCGTTCCAGGCGAGGTATATTCACGACCGGCCTTGTGGGATTCGTGCGCAACGAGAATAATGTTTCACGTGCATGTGTGCGCGAAGACGACAACGACTGCCATGTAATGCTACACGTGCGTGTGTGCGCGAAGTCTTCCACTACGGCATCCCTCCTAATCATGCCTCAGTTCTGGGACGCAAAGCCCCAGTTATTATTACCCGTACCCTAAGTATCGATCTCCTCGCCTCGCTCATTCACATAAGGTGCTGTACGCATTTTGTCACATAAGAAAATTTGTGAGCGGAACACTGCACATAAACATGCTGCACTAAAGGAACCAATAGCCTGCTGCCTCGATTCTATTTTCGCCTGCTCCGGAGCGTCATGCAGACTATGTGATTCATATTCATAGCAGGCAGAATTCATTGGCTCCGTAAAGTATAACTGTATCGAATATTTTTACAAAGACGCAGAGGTAAATACAGCGCGGTATTGTATCACAGCCTGAAACGAGTCCTGGAATGAGGACATTGTTCCTTGTCCTATATATTGACCAATTCTGCTGGTGTACATGTGTCACTCGGGCATATGTGGTGCTGAACACATGTCGTTGGCATATGACGTACCGGTTTCAGCAAGACAAACATGAAAGAAAGAAAGGGGGCCATTGCAATTCCTTTAAAACGTTCGCCTGATTTTATGAAATGATGCCGAATTGATCTGGCTATGTCCCAGTTATGTGCTCAAGATCTGAAACTCAAATTTCGTGTCGTTGCACAAAGGTCAGCAGAACGAACGAAACCGCTCAGGCACAATCAAAGTTACACTTTCTTTTTGCGTGGGTCTTATTCATACACAGACACTCCGAAATTCTACCTCGAATTCTACTTACACATACTGATTCGCCGGTACTCACCTTTCGCAGGCTTATTCGGTCTCACACTCCCGCAAATATAATATCCGGCTCCACGGGGCTCACTCAAACTCAAATGCAGCAGAATTTTATTCAGCAAAGGTCACTCAATACCTTCATTAATAAGCTCGACCGGGGCTCACTTGGACTCACACTCACAAATATAGTGCTCAATCTAACACTCAGAGGGAAACTCACAAAACAAATTTCTCGGCCAACTTTCGTCAAGCTCAAGCTCACGTAATTGCTGCCTATCTGTGGTCGCTCAGACTCAATACTATGAGGACTCGCCGAGTCCGAGTGAGTCTGAGCGATTGACCCATGAGTGAATTTGCCCACCTATGTTCTAGGAGTGAGGGATTGAGAAGGAGCCGAGCGCTGAGTCAGTGAGGCAACTTGATGTGCTAGCGACCTTATTGCTGACGTTGAAACAAAAGGAGCCGATAGCAAAATTTTTCGCACAACTGAAAGACTGATGCGCATAGAATGTCGCAAAATTTAATTTATTTATTCATGTACCCTAAAGGCCCGAGGGCATTACATAGGGGGGGGGGGGTAGTAATATAGATACATAAAACTAACACGAACAATAAAGTAATAAAAGGTATGAAAAAGTAAATAACAACGTATAAATAATGTACAAAAGCGCAGAAAAGTAATTATAAAGACAAAACTACACTAAAAAGGAAGGCGTAACACAAGAACAAGCGAGGCTGAACATTTATATGCTAAACAATGCTAAACATAGTCAAGTAAGCGAGTTATACAGCGAGCTCAAACAAATCACTATATAAGCACATGTACATTTGGGTCGGTTATACTAGGTCATTCAAACACCAAGATGAAGCTTTAATTTGTGAGTAATCTGCGAGTTCTGAAAATGGTTACAGTTCCCGTCAAGAAATTGTTTAATCGATTCTTGCCATTTGGTCATGCATGAGTTCCAAACTCTTTAACAAGCGTAAACTGACGCACATAACAATTTCTACTACTTACAATTCGAGCTCCGTTATCACTGCTTGAACTAAATCGATGTAATGGAGAGTTCGTGAAGCAACAGTGAGCGACCGGGCTGTTTCTTTTTTTCTTTCTTTCATTTTTTCCAGCAGCAGATAACATATTGCACGCTATCCAAAAGTTCCAACTTGAGGGTGTTTGCTGCGACTGGAAGCATCGCAGTAAAGAAAAAGCAAAAAATTCACAGCATATCCACGGGGTGAATGATGATGAGTGGGCGAAGCTCTGGAGGGAATCATCGGTAAACCGTGAATTCCGTGTAATTCGCCCAGTCGGTCATCATGTAAAGACGTGAGAAACACTGTGTGTATATATACAAATCAACTTTTATTTGTTCTTAGACGATGGATGGCTTGCGTTGTCCCTTCATTATGACACGCGCCATATGTGACATCATTCCTATTTTATAACAGCGCCCTTCATTATAATTGCACCATCTCCCGCTTAAGGGGACGCTAGCACAAACGTGTTAGAAACGTGCAGTACACTCTAGTAAGGGGGAGAGGCCACAGCGTCTTACCCAGCCCCTTACACAGGCCGGAACGCGCTAGCACAGACGCGTTAGAAACGCGTCCGCCGCGGTGGTGTAGTGGTTACGGTACTCGGCTGCCACCCAAAAAACGCGGGTTCGATCCCGGCCGCGGTGGTCGCATTTTCGATGGAGGCGAAAATGCCAGAGGCCCGTGTAGTGTGCGTTGTGGTGGTAGTGGTAGTGGTTTATTAGGAAGGAAGAGACGCTAATTTCTGTCACCCATGCTGGGGACACGGTTAACCGCCTTAGGGGAGGGGATAAGGGATATGAAAGTGGAAGAGAAGAAGGAAGGAAAAGAAGGAAGAGAGAAAGGTCGTTCGATAGCAGCAGGAACAAGCACGTCCCACTGCTCGCAAAGGCAGCCGGTCCAGAGGCAGCAGCCGCACGAATGCTTTGGCGTTTCCGCCGCCGGCGTGAAGTTCTACATGCTCAGCACAGTACTGCGCAATACGCTGGCAATCTGGAGGATCGCGAAACGTTGCGGATTGTCCGCCGGAAATAATTCGGCGACTTGCCTTCCCAAGTCAGAAAGAAGCTGGATAAGAGCGTCCCTTGCTTCCTTCGTGGGGGTCGGCGTTGTAGCAAGCGGGGCCGGGAGGGCGGGGCTTGCTGGTACAGCAGATGAGTTCAGAGACGCCGGCATGGACGAGTTCGGGGCACGCACGGTACGAGCG
>JABSTT010004068.1:0-25384 GCA_013339685.2 Hyalomma asiaticum | reverse complement strand
AAGTCTGGAAGCCTACCATGTCAGAAAACTTGGCAGCAAGTGCATTAAGACCCTTTCTCTCGCTATCTTTGATGCGGAATTTAATCTTCTTGATGCGGCTATCGAGGGTCACTGGCTCTTTCTTGCGCTTGCGCTGTTGGTATGTTTCCCTCCATTTTTTTACTTTCCCCTCCATTTTCCATGCTTCACTCAGGCACATATAAAGTACGTCATTTTATACAAATAAAGTCAATTGTTAGTCCGCGCTTGTGTGTCCTTGTATCGCTTCTTGTGTCGTCTGGTTGCGCCGGTGCCTTTAGGTCTCAAGAATGTACCAACTCGCCCAACAAGAGATTCTGATGCTCTTATTTTAGTTTCGACGTGCTACTATACATAAATAGTATGGGCGAAAAAGAGGCCGAAAGGAGGGGGACATGGGGTAGCACGTACGCAGAAAATTACCGGGGGTGTTTTGACACTGAACCCCCCCGTTCCCCATCCCTCTTGGCTACGCCCCCGTTTCAGCGTCTCAGTCTATGTGCTACATGTTACACCTCATCTCACTGAAAATGTTGCATATCATACTTGTATTCCAGCAGACCAATATTCAAATCAAAGCCTAAACTTACTTTAGTTAGTATCATACATACGGAAGTTTACTTGCAAGCAGCCAGAAATTGCGGCGGCGATGCTAGCAACTCTACTTTTAAGAGTGATTTTGTTGAGGACATGCCTCAGGGTGAGTGAAAAGAGGCTCCGTGCCCACGTCTGCCAAATGTCTTGGGAATTCTATTGTGGTCTTTTGCACCTACTGCCCGCTCGATCGCATACGAGCGCCACATGTTTATCTATTTTGGACCTGGATATTCTCACCATTTCCGAGCTGTAGATGCACCGGAGGCAATAGCCGGGAAGAACTGACGTATCTATTGCCCCAAAAGAACCCACGAAAGCATGCACAATTAAAGTGTGGCCACTTAAGTGCGCTAACAGAACGCCAGTAGTGGTTCAAAGACCGAATCAGAGCCGAGGGTTATCAAAACAAAACAAACATTTTCTTGATAAAAATCTCACTTACACAAACATGCAAAAACACGGCTGCTAGCACTACAATTCAATACTGATTGGTCGATACACGACACGAGAACTAATTTCCCACAGTCACTGAATGCAATATCGCATGTAGTACAATAAGCACAAAATAGTTCAGTACACCCTGGCCAACAAGAACCACCTCACCATCGCCTGCACGGGACTTGTGTTGTCGGTCGATCGAATGTCGCCCCGCCACGGTGGTCTAGTGGTTATGGCACTCGGCTGCAGATCCGAAGGTCGCGGGACCGAACCCCGGCCGCGGCGGCTGCATTTCGATGGAGCCGAAATGTTGAGGCCCGTGTGCTGTGCGATGTCAGTGCACGTTAAAGAACCCCAGGTGGTCGAAATTTCCGGAGACCTCCACTACGGCGTCTCTCCTAATCACAGCTGCTTTTGGGGCGTTAAAACCCACAAATCAATCAAATCTTGATGGTGGTGCCTTCTTTAATGTGTTGCCGCGGACTCTGCACAGTGTTGAAACGTTGACTTGCACGTTCGCAACCTGGAATTCGATAGTAATGTAGCCTCTCCCATGTCACCTGCGTGCCGTGTGCTAAACAGTATGGTCACGTGGTCGTGACGCACGCAGAACTCAAGCGATGTCAGGCGAGCTGTTTATTGGGCGAGCTTGTGCACAGCAAAACAAGGCCAATCACAATTCACAGCAATAGCGGCGTGAACATTCGTCGGTCGACGGAAAGACAGAAGCGGCGTAATGCGTCGGCTTTTATACACACGTCAAAACGCGTTCTCGTATTATCTCTGGAATTCCAGAAGTCACTCAAATGCACGCGACAGACATGCCAAGTTTCAAGAATTGTCGGCACTGTTCCCGAAGTGACATGCAAGATAAACGCGGCCTCTGCGTTGCGCGTAACAGAAAGTGATAACAGCGCTCCCGCAAACAATCACAGCAAGCGCGAGATTCCCGTGAAAGTGATAACGGCGTTCTCTTTCAAACAAACAAAAACAACCGCACGTGTCAGTATCAATGATCATTGGTCACCCGCCTGGTGCAAACCGAGCGCCCCGCCAGGAACTATCGGCGCGTGGTGCGCAGCAGTTGTGCGCGTGGGCCACATCTCGGCTGCTAACACGGCAGTCAACGCGGGGCCGGCAACGGACGGGCAACAAGTGCGCTCGGGAAAGTGCGCGTGCGCGTTTCATCTGCCCCGCCAGGGCGAAGGCTAGTGGGCTGTGCTTGTGACGTGAGTTGTTTTAGTGTACTTTAGGTATTTAACGTGTTGCTACTAATAAATGTTTGTTTTCAGTCCTGCATCGGCTACGGCATCTCCATTTTCGTGCGGACGTCGAGCCCTTTGAACCGGCGCCCAATGCGAAAACTGGCGATGTCTGAACCAACAATGATGGAAGCGGCACTGCCGCAAAGGAGTGGAACCGCCCCTGTTGAGCTGCATTCCACTCAGCACAGGCGTGGAGTTTTTCTTCTTTCTTTTTTACGCTGAAGCTTATAGAGGTTACGGACACAGGTGGTGGCGGCGGCAGAGGCCATCGCCGCCGATTTCGGTCAATGTAACGAGTCCGTAACATCTTACGCTGTAAGAGACAAATGAGCGCGTTCAGGGTATTCAAAACAAACGCAATGTATTAAACCCGATGTTTTTATTTACATTGCGCTATTATGCACTGTTCCGATAGCGTCTGCAGCTGTCTGCAAGAAGAACGTCTCAGTGGTCGCCCTCAAGTTTGCGCTGTAGGGCAAACAGATATGTCGGCACACGGAAAGCGGCCCCCTTTATAACAGTGAAATGCGACAGGGTTATTGCGCCCAGTTTGCATGGCTTTCGTATTCGCTTGCCGACATGGCGCCATCCCCTCGGTACGCGCGATATGACAAAGTTCGCATTGCACGTGGCGGCCCATAGGAGCCGCAATTACGGCGGCTCTTGGGCAGAAATCTTGGGTGTGCACGCTCGTTCACTAGGTACTCCTTTATCTGTACGACTTGAGTAAACAAACCGCCATAACGTTAAGAAAGCGAGCTCATCATGCACTCGGGAGGTACAGGTTTGATTCCGGTGCTCTTTATGCTTGCCCCATAATATTAAACCTGATTGCCGTGTTTTATTTGCCAGATGTGCCCTGAGAATGATCCCTTTCTCTGTATATTACTAACATGCATCAATAAAGATAAGCCAGTTGCTGATCAGCGCTCGTGTCATCGTTTTATTTCTTCAGGTTTCGCTGTACTTCCGAGAAATGAAATGCTCCCGTTAAAATGTCGATGCGGCTCGCAGCTGCTGTTGGGGTTCAGATTGAGATGAGCTAACGCCACTTGTCATCAAAGTGGCTCGCCATCATGTAATCACGATCACAAGGGGACTAGGTACCTCAACGAAAACTTCCATTGAATAATCAGCTAGGTAGATCGGAAGGTGAAAACATTCTCCTCCGGCAAGTTCACAGGGGGCGCTTGACCCTGCCAAAGCACCTGCCACGAGCCCTTGGGCCACGGCAGCTCGTCGGCCCATTTGAGAAAAATCAAGTATAAGGTTAAGAGCTAAATGTGCTGTTTGTGCACGCTAAAGTGGATTTTCTGGCAGTTTGAGGGGAAAAGAAAGGCGGCAGCGTACACGATCTTGGTGGCTAACGAATGAGTTCCGTTCTGCATACTGCGCAGTCATGTGGTAAAATATATTGTTAGTTCGTCTGTCGCTACACTTACTTTGTCTCGCCATTGAAGTCGATCTCTGTTTGAAGCTAGCGCCGGTTCTGGTGTGTCTCCACCAACGTATAGAGTTTTGCGCCTAACTTTCGTTGATCATACAACGAGCTGAAACCCGTGCGTGGTAAAGTTCAACCTCTTTCAAATAACAAGTGAGGAAGCACTCACCGTTTCCACCCCAGACCCGCTGGATCGCTCTCAGTACTCGGGCAAGGTAGGAGCCCATGGAGCGAGCTGGGCTCCCGCCGCCACCTGATCGGCGGTGGCGTCTTCCAGAGCTGCGCTGCCCGTGACTCATGCACGGCCTTTACTCCACCACCACGAACACCACACCACCACCACTGCCGCAATACACACACACCCAGCTGGAGGGCCGTCGCCGCGTCTGATGGCACTCCCTTTACGTAAGTGCGCTCTTCAGTGCACCAATACAGCGAAGGTCGCACGATCACTCGAACTGGCACATATGTCGCTTGATACTGCAGGGGGTAGCAGGAGGTCAAATTCGAAGCGTAGTCGGTCACAGAGGGCTAAGACTTATCCTTTTCCGTCAATGTCTGCAGCTGTCCATGGAGAAACGAAGGAGCATGTCGACGCAACACGGACGCAGACGCTTTTACGGCGCATTGGTCTCGCACTGAGCTTTTCACTCCCTACTTCGTTGCAAAATCGTGAGCCCTCGCCTTCGTGCCGGCGTTCGCGAAAGCGCCTTTCCAGTTCCAGATTACGGAAGTCCAACCACTTAAGTGGAAGCACAACTGGCTTGTTTTCGATATCGTTTGCTAGTCGCCATGTTAGCAAGCACTCCAAGCCTAGGCAGGTCACAGATACTTTTAGTTTTCCTATAGTTGCACCGAAGCATTTCGGTCAAGAAGCGAATTAATAAAAATGGAGGTGATGACTTCTACACAACATGCATTAGTTTGTTGTCGTTGTCTAGAGGAACTGGCGGGAAATTATGACAGCGTAGTAACTAGAAATCGTAGGAACCTTAACAAGGCGTAGGCTAAGTAAGTACTTCATTTCTACGTCGCACCATTTAATTCTAAATAACGGAATTATGCATGACTACGAAATGAGCTGCTTCTCGATGTTAAAGATTCGCTGTCATGAAGTTTATCACTACGTATACAACGTACCTGGAAGGAAAAGCGTCTTGAGCGGTTCTCCTGCCCCAGCTTCCTTCGCACCAATGATTGCTGCTGCTCTATACTGATTATGGCATCATAGGTCACACGAAGCTCCAAGCCCAAGAAGAGAACGTACATATGAGCTCATGATCCGTTGCTTAGCGCTTTCGGCTCTTTTCATAAAGACGAGTGTCTGTTAGTTCGTGATATTTGTGTGCGCAAATACGGTACCTTACAAAGACGACACTGCGTTTCAGCTTCCGATAAAGCAGGAAAGAATACTTCTGCGCACAGAAAATGGGTGCCTGAAATACATAGCAAGTGACCAGTAAAGTTACCTAATCTTCAAATGTCTTTTGCTCTAAATCGTTACAAAATATTACCCCAAATGGCCCTTTCTGCACAGACCATCAAGGCATCCCACGACAATTTACTGCACATATTAAATTACGTACATATGTATATTACACCACTTGACAGGCGCAATATATTCACCATCGACGTAAAGTTAAATCTCCCTATCGGTTCTTTTCAACAGAACAGTGTAAGGCAACGTATGGTGTACATTTCTCGACAGAGCATTCGCACCATAGTTTGCGGAGTGCTTGTCTAACTGTCACTGAGCGATAAGTGCATAATTGGCTATGCAATTGTGGGTGTTCAAATGTTGATTTTACGGCACGAAATCCCATCTGCGGTCAAAGTGCATCATGTCCAGCGTCAGACTCGAGGAATAACTCCAGTCGACTATCATTGATTCTCCATTTTTTCATCCATGCGGGACGAACTCATTGTAGAGCTTTGGTCTGCATCCCAAGTGTCCACGGGTCCAAAGCCATCCGGGAACACTGAGTACAGCTGCAAAGGTAGAGAAAGGCACAAACTGGCATCTGCATCTACTCGAAAATAGCGTCAGTAGCCATTACTGTTTTATTACTACAAAGCGCTGAGAAAGTGCGACAGCGAAAACGTTTTACAGTGAAGCTCCCTGCTTAGAAAAAGTTTATTGCGTCGTTTGACACCACGAATGTTGAGGAACACTGACAGCAGAACACGAACAACTATACTGTGAGATACACAAATACTTTACAGAGCACTACACTGTAAAAAAAAATCCATCAAAATGACGGCAAAAACACTGGAAGCTCTATTTCCAAGATTATTATCGTCAAAATGACTACAGCCCGTCATTTCCAAATGACGGTGTTTCTGATCATTTTGATGTATTCCCCGTCATTCTCAAATACAACCGAACCGTCAATTTGATAATATATGAGCATCAAAATGACGACAGCCCATCATTTCCAAATGACGGTGTTTCTCATCATTTTGATGTTACCCGTCATTCTTTGATATTTGACCAACCAAATGACAGACCGTCATTTTGAAATGACGGCCTATCTGATCACTTCGACGTGTTCTTTGTCATTTCGATATACAACAAACCCGTCAATTGGATAGCATTTCACTGTCAAAGTGATAACTAAGCATAATTCTTATGTGACGGTGGTATTCCATAGTTCCGACGTGTTGCTCATCATATCGAAATGTTATCAATTTCGAATAATGTAGGCCATCTATGTAGCATTTTCTGCATGGTAACAGAAGGCTGGCATATTAAAACGATGGCACTTTGAATAATTGACATTTGGCTCGTCAACATAAAACAAAACATTCTTGTTAGTCTGATGGCCCAAGAGGACTAGTGTATTCTGTGTCAACATGGAATGTATTGAGGTCATCCACACCGTGAGACTATTGCTCTAAGTGGGTAGTACCTCATACAATATCCGACGACAAAGACTGGCATCTCTACTTGCATATTTATTGAAGCATATCTAAAATTCCCTCAGCAGGCCAAGCAGTCTTGGTGGCATTTGACTGCCTTTTCCTTTGCCACCTCCATATTTCTTGTTGGGGTTTATCTGCCCAAAATATCTGCAAAGAAAAGGAAACAAAATAAGTCATGGTTCATCACTGATCTAGTTTTCTGACATTCATGCTCTAGTTTCTGATGTAAATGCAGTAGAAACTCTGCTACCCTTTCCAAGACACATTATGAGACATCATAAGGGCTCACAATTGCACCCACGTTTGAAGTAATATTTCATCAACAAAAGGTGGTTATCATGTACAGGGTCGTGGATGGAATTTAGGAACTAACTCTGCAAGGACGTTCTGTTGATTGCAGGGGCTCTGCTCTGCTAGATATTGTTCATACCGTCTGCGTCCGCTCTTTCATGAACCTCTTTCTGATGCTCTGTAACCTTACCCTTTATAATACACTCATTAGTTTCTATGTGCTCGGCTGCAAGCAAGCAGATTTTCATCCCACACAACTTCTGAGCAATCAACAAACCTGTTGCAATGATGAATATCCAGGCAGGACATTCTGAGCTGCATACTGGGCTAGTTGGTACATGATTTTGAAAGAATACCAGGACCAAGAAAAAACCTGTTTCTGTCGTCTTTTCTTGATCCTCCTGGTTTTCTTAGACAGCTAGACAGTCCCTTTTAGCCGAGTTCAAATGCGCATAGCAGCGGTGAGACAGCAGAAACAGACTTGGGAGCAGTTTTTGGAGCAGCGAAATGTTCATTTTGGAGCAGAACCTTGATTTGGAGCAGCTCACCCTACCTGCACTCTTTTTTCCCATAGTGCCTTGTGCGCGCCCACCAGGGGAAGGCGTGGTGCTGTAATTTTAGGAAAGGTCCATTTTCATGCTTTTGGAGCAGCTCGGAGCAGGAAAATAGAATTGTATCAAAACTGTGCAATATGAGCAGCTGTCTCACCCCTGGCATAGGCATGCAGTTTCTTCTTCATTTGAGTAAGAGTTGTTATCGACACCTGCTGAGGCAGACACCATCATGGCCAAAGTTGAATATTGTAGCAAGCCCATAATGGCTTATGCTTAAAAACTCCTGCCAGGTGACCCCAGAGACAGAAGCTGCAGATTGATGGCACTTTACATCAGATTGAAATTGACTGAAATATTGGTCAGGGCTGCTGAGAAGCCATAAAGCTGCCTAGCTGATGGCCCCTCCACTTGTCAAATGGTGGTCTCCCATGCCCCCCAGTGTACTACAGAAACCAATAAGCCATGCCAGGAACCCTTAGGCAGGGGCACTTAATCATAGAAATCAGGTGATTTTAATTAATGCTCTAAGGAACATTATATCCCTGGCAGTTACATTCTAATATGTATCAAATGTATCAAAAGCATTGTTCACATTCACTCACTCACCTCTGTAGGAACTCCATTTCGAGGGGGCAGCCACGAGGGTAGGCAATATTTAAGATGAAAAAGGCACCAAGGAGGAGGCCCATGGCCTTCTCCATACTGTGTGGTAATGCACTCTACACCATCAACCACCAAGACGATCCTGCTGATGTCGGCCATGCTTGAGCCTGCAGACAAACGAAATTCAGAAATGAAGAGTAATGCAATTATGAGGAACAGCAACTATATGCACTTCGATATGTACACTGACACAAGCGGAATACATAATAAAATGCCCTACTGGCTATGTCACTAGGCTATGTGGCGCACTGGCAGCAAAAAGGCGCTATATGCAACATCCCCTCCACTCATCTGGCCCCGCCACGATGGTCTAGTGGTTACGGCACTCAGCTGATCCGAAGGTTGCGGGATCGAATCCTGGCCGCGGCGGCTGCATTTCGATGGAGGTGAAATGTTGAGGCCCGTGTACTGTGCGATGTGAGTGCGTGTTAAAGTACCCCAGGTGGTCGAAATTTCCAGACCTCCACTACGATGTCGCTTATAATCAGAGCTGGTTTTGGGATGTTAAACCCCACAAATCAATCAATCCCCTTATCTGTTATATACAGAACTCATATGTGAAGTACTTTGCTGCAGGTGGGCACATAACATAAACTTTTCTGTGGGACACACTTTACAAACATTACACAAAGATTTAAAAGGAATCTGTCTAGTGCCAACAAGTCATTTCACACATCTGAACAGATGCCCTCTCATAATAAAATATGCAAAACTACTTCCGAAGCTTGGTGCTATAGGGGCAATGTTATTTGACAAACTCCTCATACATAACATGAAGCTGCATTAAGCGCTTCAGTCTGCCTTGTTCCGGACGTTTTAAGGGGAACCCTGGCAGTTTTTCTGCCATATTCTGATACTAGTGCCTTTCAATTGTATTTACAGTCCTGTAGCAGACATGGTTATTCAGTTTGTTGAGAAACTCACTAATAACTATAAATAACCAAATGAATCTTCATGCAGCACATGTGATGTCACAGCTTCCCGCTAGTCAGCTGATGCTAGAAAAATGAAAGTGGCTGTGTCGTTCAATGATGCACCGAGCTGCGCCAACTCTTCTGAACCTGAAAGCAATGAGTTGAGTGCTGAATGACCACGGCTTTGCTTTTGACTGCCTGCCTGCCAAGCAGAAATGTAGACAATGACATCAAAAATGCAGCATGGCCCTTATTCAAAGGCACAATAAGCTGCTAAAAGTGTTGAAGTTTATTTTCCGAAAAACTAAATGACTCAAGGGGGGGGGGGGGGGGGGGGGACAGCCTAGCTTGGCACATATTCCAAAGTACCAAGAATAAAAAATACTGAAAATGTAATTGAGAACTGTGTGCATTGACAAATCACTGCAGTCACTCCTCAAGCATGTCCTATTAAGCTAAAATACATGTTGCACAATGTCAGAAAATATTATGCAAGAACAGAATGAGCTCACAAGGCACATACATTGGCTAAGAACTCTAAAAATGACATACACACCTATAACGGCAAGATGAGGTGTCGCAGGAAGCCCGTCCAGTGCCCCTTCACCTGCATGCTAAGCATCCACAAGCCACACAGCATATTACTAGACTGAAGAAAAACCAAGAGGACTGTGGAAATACCAGAAGAAATGTGTTTCTTAACATGCCCAATAACATCTTTTCTCAAGAGGAACTGGGCATTACAGAAAGAATGAGGACATCTAAATGTCACTCCAGAAGGCGTTTTATGAGCAACAATGCTTCCAACATGACTACGCGAAACATGCACACGTAGCGCATTGAATGTTCTAAAACTTTTGGAGTAGCTTTGGTTTATACATGGTATGCTAACATTATGAATGTTTGAATGAGTTCTGTAGTGTGCCTCATATCTATACAAGTAGCGCACCGGAGCCTGGCATAAATGACAAAAAGACATGACAGTAAACTACGTTTCCAGGAAATCTAAATAGAAGTGCATGCCCATGAGCCAACTGTGCTGATGGTGCAACAATGTGCTGCAGTTGCCCCTTGAGCACTTGTGGAGTTTCCTGCATATTAGATTTGAGCCATCAGTACAGCAGTCCCGTGTAGTCTGTCTTTACAGATGTTGCACAACTGTCCTCAGAAAGGTTAAAAGGTACATGCATGAAAAGAGAAACTTCATATAATATCGAGCGCATACCTTGCTTGGTGGTGATTCAAGGCTACGCTGACATCTACAGCCAAGTATGTGTGAGGCTTATCACAAGGTCCATGCTCCTTGAAAGGATACCAGTCTTGGCCTGTGAACCAAAGATGAGTGGAGCTATTAGCGATCGAACATAGCGATGCTTTCACACGAATTTATTAATAATTTAAACATCTGACCAATGCTGCATTAATGCACAAACAGAATTGAAATGAAAATTATTTCTTCTTTTATGCTTCTTCACCAGCTAGAGGAAATGCTATAACCCGCTTTGTTGATAGTTATGGAGTGGTACCAGCTCGTTTTGTAGACAGTCTCCAGAAAATTTTCTCAAAATAATTCGACATCACACGTGCACGAATCATCCTGGTAGAATGCTACTCAAAACAGTCTCAGTTGCAGGTGAGTGCCTTTGCTGTCTTCGTCTCCTTTTTCAGCAACACTTCCGCGACCACCATCGCAATAGCGATTCGCGCATCAGGATCGAGCTATACCTGATCGCTAGTGTACACCGACACATGCATGCTCTAACTCGGTTTGTCGCGAAGCAAGGAAGACAAGGAAAGCGTAACAAATAACCGAAAACAGTGAAAGCAGTGAAAGCCACAATCTTTTAAAAGAGAACCGCGCTGGTGTCAGCCGTCGCTGATGCTCCTGGCTGCCAGGCAAGCGCGCTAAAGGCGTACGTACAGGGCACACCGCAAGTGGCGACTTGTCCTACTGACACCCCAGTGCCATGGGCAAACCACAGACACTGGTAAAATACTCAGAACCGCAAAGCATCGTCGACGAGAACCGCCTCGTGCATTACAGTGTACACACGCTCCGTAGTACATCAACTTCATTCCAATTGCCAACGCGGCTATTAAAAACTACTCCCACCGATTCCGCTCAATCAACGTGCGCAAGTGCTTACCGTGAGCCTGCGCAAGTTTTCAAGAGAAGTGATTTTTCGCTTTCTTGCACACATGGATGCATGCTTGCCCGTGGAAATAGCTACACGTGGTCTGCCTTGATGCAAAAGTGCGTCTCAAAACGGCCGTCTGGGTCCCGCGGCCAAGGGTGCGACCACGTTGCTCGAATGCATACTGCAAAGAGGAATGTAGCATCTGCACAAAGGGCGAAAACTCGTATGCTAGGCCACTCGTATGCTAGGTTCATACCTCACAGAACACAGCACTGACGAGGCACGTAGAGATGTGAACGGAACAGTGTGTACACTTACCTTAACCCACTGCGCTTGAATCAGATTGCAGCTCCAGGCGGACAGTCACTTGCCGATATCGCTTCGTGTTCCAAAAACGCGCCAGCACCGCAGAACACGAAAAACGACAGCAGAACTACACAAAGAGAACACAACACACGTAGCTTGCGCGCGAGCTCTTCCAGCGACAACCGGGCGGCAGGAGGGCAAGTGAAAGCGTGCGTCATGTGACGTATCACGTGAGCCGCGGAGGCGAACCGACGCCGGCCGAAGGCCTCTGCGAGCCTCTCTCTCTGCTTTTTTTTACATTCTCGTTCCCCTTCTCTCGCTCGCTGGTGTCCCTCTCTCGCTGGATTTCCTCGCCCACTCGAAAAAGACTCGAAATACGCAGTCTTTCCGCTTGACGGCGACGGCTCGTCAAAATAGACGTGAAGATCCGCGTCAAAATGACGGCCAGTTTTTACAGTGTATGTACATGACACATATCCACACACCTCACACGTTTCCAGCTCATGTTGTCACTAACGCAGAATGACTAACATAAATTCGGAGTTAACATAAATGAGTTGCCACACAACACAAATGATTTTGAAATTATGAAACGTGCACATGAAGGCTACGTAGAATAGCCTTTATGTAGACAGTTTACACAAATATGAAGTGATAGCATCAGATGAGTGTATACAAGAAACAACATAAGTGTCGGGGGCACGCGCACACAAACGACAAGTAGATCGTATATGTTAAATGCATACATGAAGCAACACTTCATGACCTGGCTACATGAACCAAGCCATTTGAAAAACGATCTGCACCCGTCGATCAACTACACTGTAAACAAAAATTAGCCGAGGTGGGAGTAAGTGACCTGTCCTCTTGCGCATTCCCCGGTAAGAGTTTAATATACTCCGGTCATACGGAGTAAAAGGTTTACTCCGCTTGACCGGAGCTTTTAGGTGGATCTGTTGGGAATAATATTTACATCCATCGAGGACCTTTTGCGGGTAGCTATGGGAGTACATGGTTACATTTATCGCGGAGCTATTGCAGGTAGTTTACGTCTACATCCATCTAGGAGCTTTTACTGAAGCCAGCTAAGCCTAGGCGTGGCCCGGGACAATTCCTCGTATAATTTTATTAATATTTGGTCTACCTGGGTAAATTTGGTATCCTTTGGTCCTTTCTCCTTCCGGTCGATAGTCTTGACGTTCGCTTTCCGATAATCCTCGTTTGTCCGCATAAACTCTTGATAATCTCGGAAGCCTAAAACCATGTCAACACTCGCTGGGTGGTGGTGCCCCAGCCACTTCATAACAAAATATTTCCAATTCGCGCATCGCTGTGGTCGTCTGGTCGATGTGCGGCATTCGGCTTGTGGCTGGAGGAGCAGGGCGGTCCAGGGCGGTTCACCAGTGGCAAAAGCCTTGACACCTTTAGACAGAGCACTGATCGGCCGTTGCAAACTCACTGCACACTCATGACTCGTTGTTTCAAAAAAATCACAGCATATCCACGAGGTGAATGATGGTGAGTGGGCGAAGCTCCAGATGTTCATCGGTAAAAACCGTGAATGTGAATCTTGCCCAGTACATCATGAAAGACGTGACAAACACTGTGTGTCTCCATCTAGTGCTCTCCTATCACACTTGAGCATGCAGCGAGCGCCTCCGCGCCATCTATTGATGAATTCACGTACTAGCTAAGCAGCACCGCAGCGCTCGGACGGACGGACAGACAGACGGACGGACGGACGGACGGACAGACGGACAGGCAGGCAGGCAGACAGACAGACAGGCAGACGACTCTCACGTTTGGTTTGGCATATTGATGGTCAGCGCAAAACACGAGGACAAAAAGAAGGAAGGGACACAAACCACAGCGCTTCCTTCCTTCTTCCTTCCTTCTTTTTGTCCTCGTGTTTCGCGCTGACCATCGATATGCCTAATCAGTTCCGACTCGCCAATATGACCATCCTTCTATATCACACTTGGGCACGCAGCAAGTGCCTCCACGCCATCTATTGATCAATTCACGTACTAGCTAAGCAGAACCGCAGTGCTCGGACAGACAGACAGACGGACAAACGGACGGACGGACGGACAGACAGACAGACGACTATCACATTTGATTAGGCATATTGATGGTCAGCGCGAAACACGAGGACAAAAAGAAGGAAGGGACACAAACCACAGCACTTCCTTCCTTCCTTCTTTTTGTCCCCGTGTTTCGCGCTGACCATCAATATGCCTAATCAGTTCCAACTAGCCCGCATGACCATCCTTCTATATCACACTTGAGCACGCAGCAAGTGCCTCCATGCCATCTATTGATCAATTCACGCACTAGCTAAGCAGCACCGCAGCGCTCGGACAGACAGACAGACGGACAGACAGACGACTATCACATTTGATTAGGCATATTGATGGTCAGCGCAAAACACGAGGACAAAAAGAAAGCATTTCCCCGAGGGTGCCCCGCCACGGTGGTCTAGTGGCTAAGGTACTCGGCTGCTGATCCGAGGGTCGCGGGATCGAATCCCGGCCGCGGCGGCTGCATTTCGATGGAGGCGAAATGTTGAGGCCCGTGTGCTGTGCGATGTCAGTGCACGTTAAAGAACCCCAGGTGGTCGAAATTTCCGGAGCCCTCCACTACGGCGTCTCTCATAATCAGAACTGGTTTTGGGACGTTAAACCCCACAATACAAATCCCCGAGGGTGAACATGGTTAAGTGCGAATGCACGGGGTGATGCTATGAGGGGGAGTAAAGTTATGATTAAAGTGTAATTAATGAATTTAAAGTGTTGTCATGATGAATTGTACACACACACACATTTATACACGAAGTATTATTTATTTACACCTCGCAATTTCGTAGATGCATAAATGCACACATCGCCGAGCACGTCACACACACACACACTCTACACACGTCACTACAGATCAGCACCTATTGGTGTTATCGTTGTAGCTCACGGTTGGTAGCAGTGCTTTGTGATCCGAGAAATGTACGGTGAGCGGATCCGGCAAGACGGCGCGGACCGTACAGTTCCTACTGAACGCCAAGTCTATGAAGCCACCGTTGATCGTGGTCAGAAACTCCTACCGCGATGGATCCAACCTGCGATGGATCCATACTGCGAAAGACTTCACCGACCGCGGAGCCGAGCGAGAAGAGAGCGAGCGGCAGCCGGCGGACGTTTATATACGGACTGACGCGCCGGCGCCACACACACAGCTGCACAGCGACGCCAGCTGCACAGCGCGCCGTGACGTCACGCCGCGGAGAGCGGTGCGCCCGCGCAAACCGCGGTGAGGAGGTGGAGCGCGCGCAGTCACGTGGGGTGTGACGCCGCTGCGCCGTTGCTACAGACGCTCCTCTCCGCTCCTCGCGCCGTTGCTATGGGACGGCGGATTCAGGGTCGCTTATAAAGTGCATTCGCACTTAAAAGAAGGAAGGGACACAAACCACAGCGCTTCCTTCCTTCTTTTTGTCCTCGTGTTTCGCGCTGACCATCAATATGCCTAATCAGTTCCAACTCGCCCACATGACCATCCTTCTATATCACACTTGAGCACGCAGCAAGTGCCTCCACGCCATCTATTGATCAATTGACGTACTAGCTAAGCAGCACCGCAGCGCTCGGACAGACAGACAGACATACGGACGGACGGACGGACAGACCGACTATCACATTTGATTAGGCATATTGATGGTCAGTGCGAAACACGAGGACAAAAAGAAGGAAGGGACACAAACCACAGCACTTCCTTCCTTCTTCCTTGCTTCCTTCTTTTAGGGGCGAAGCTCCTTATATCGGCACCCGTTCGTCCCTCGTCGTAGTAGTGTGTAACCAGTCTTAACGCTAGTACCACATCTTGACCTCCAAGGTGGTGCCGGTGGGAGATTTCTCCTGTGCGTTGTTGAACAATAAAAAATTCGCAGCGTGCGCGTTAACTAAAAGCCGAATTATTCTCTCTCTCATTCCCCATTAGCAGCCATTGGCATGTTCCAGTAGGAAACGTTAGTAGAAGTAGAAGTGTAAGTCAATCAATGAATCAAAGAACTTTATTTTCACCAAAGAAACAAACATTTACGGTGAAAAAAGGTGGCCGGGAAAAAAAGCTGTCCAATGACAGCTTGACCAAGCCCCAACCACCCATCGGCGGTGAAACGAGAGGGTACAGCACCTGATCTCAGGGAAGACAAACAAGAAACAATAAAAAAATGCAAATAAAAAGTGCTAAACACTTCAATTTTGGGTTACAATGTACAATGCGCGAATCTATACAAATATGCAAGTGTTAGCTAAAAGCCGACTTCTTCTGTCTCTCATTCCCATTAGCAGCCATTGTTTACCTCCAAGGTAGTGCCTGGTGAGATTTCTCCTGTGCGTGATTAAACAATAAAAATTTTGTTCAAAACGCTGTTGATTGATGAAATAAACCAACGAAAGACGCCAGGCACCCGCTCGCCCTCAGCGCATGCCTCCTGCCCTCGGCGCGTGCTGCCTTGTGATAGAGAGAGAGAGAGCGAAAGGGGCGCGTTGACTATGGAAACGCTCTTTCTTAGATGAACGCTCTACTAGCTCGCAAAGAAGTAGAACACGCCCTCACCCGCGAGAGGCAACGTTGGCGCAGGTAGCGTCTCCTAGCCAGTTTCTTGATTGAGAAATACCGAATGCTCGCGTTGAAGAACCGTTGACCGGCCACCCATATATATATATATATTTAGGCACTGGTCTTGACTTGCAACGAAGTGCCGGTGGGAGATTTCACTTGTGCGTATAGTTGAACCATGAGGATTCGTAGCGTGCGCGTTAACTCAATTAATCCAGAACTCGGCACGATCTGCGATGAACCTCCCGAGCTTCGCCCACTCGTGATCATTCACTCCGTGGATATGCTGTAATTTTTTTGTCCTCGTGCTTCACGCTGACCATCAATATGCCTAATCAGTTCCGACTCGCCCACATGACCATCCTTCTATATCACACTTGAGCACGCAGCAAGTGCCTCCACACCATCTATTGATCAATTCACGTACTAGCTAAGCAGCACCGCAGCGCTCGGATGGACAGACAGACAGACGACTATCACATTTGATTAGGCATAATGATGGTCAGCGCGAAACCGGAGGACAAAAAGAAGGAAGGGACACAAACCACAGCGCTTCCTCCCTTCTTCTTTCCTTCCTTCTTTTCGTCCTCGTGTTTCGCGCTGACGATCAATATGCCTAATCAGTTCCAGCTCGCCCACATGACCATCTTTCTATATCACACTTGAGCACGCAGCAAGTGCCTCCACGCCATCTATTGATCAATTCACGTACTAGCTAAGCAGCACCGCAGCGCATGGACAGACAGACAGACAGACGGACAAACGGACGGACGGACAGACAGACAGACGACTATCACATTTGATTACGCATATTGATGGTCAGCGTGAAACACGAGGACAAAAAGAAGGAAGGGACACAAACCACAGTGCTTCCTTCCTTCTTCCTTCTTTTTGTCCTCGTGTTTCGCGCTGACCATCAATATGCCTAATCAGTTCCAACTCGCCCACATGACCATCCTTCTGTATCACACTTGAGCATGGATGGATGGATGGATGGATATTAGGAGCGTCCCCTTTATAACGGGGCGGTGGCCGGGCCACCAAGCTCTAGCTTTATTTCTTTTTCGTTTACAACCATTTCTTTTCCCGAATCACACATATTTTCACAACTAATTTTTTACTTCGTCTATTTATTTTATCTATTATCGTTCCTCTGTGATGAAACAATCTTACCCGAACTACCTTTCGCTTTTGTTTGCTCCATACTTTTGCGCCACCAATGCTCTAAGCACCTTTTACTTATATCTATCGCCGGCATGTTCAGCTTTCCCCTGTTACTCCTGAAACCCATGGCCTCCTGTAGGGTAGTGTCCACAGCTACACCTGGGTGGACATCTGTACATTCAATCAAAATATGGTCTGTCGTTTCCCTAGCTTTTCCACAGCACGTACAGTGGTCAACTCTCATATCTATAACGACGGAACGTCGTGCTCGGAACTGCACGAGCGACATCTACAGTTGGAAACGGGACACATCTGAGCATGCGCAGCACCACTGACGCACATGCCTTGCATTCTCGACCTTTGGTTATCACCGCGGTTGCAACAACCGCTTTGGCCGTCAGTAGCGCTGTCGACGGTTTAGCGCAATAACAAAAGAATAAAAAAAGAAAAGAAACGAAGCGTATTGTTGGCAGCGCGCGATGCAAGCTGTGCTGCGTTCTAATTCTCAGTTCGCGCTCACATTGTCCCAACAAATGATTTACGCCCACTTATGAACTGTAAAAAATTTTCAGTTTTTTTTTTTTTTCTTTTTGCGTCAGGCTGCTCGGAAGCTGTTCTTTGGCTGGTATAGAATTTCGCACTTCCAACTATGAATAGAGTGCTCGAAGCATTTTATAAAGAAGGTCCGCTTGCTGATGCTCCCCGTCGTCGGTCATTAAGGGCTACAACCGACGAAGAACCGACTGATCGTTGTATGTATCGGCAATCCAAATTACATTTAGTCGGAGTCAACGCATCGTTGGTGAGTTAGAATTAATAGTAGCTTTACGAAATTAAGCGACAGCACACGGCAATAAACGCAACGCGCTATGAAGAATTCACAGAGCGATGCGCAATATACATTATGCGGCGCATTGCCGGCACGATTCGCGGGATCGAATCCCGGCCGCGGCGGCTGCATTTCGATGGAGGCGAAATGTTGAGGCCTGTGTGCTGTGCGATGTCAGTGCACGTTAAAGAACCCCAGGTGGTCGAAATTTCCGGAGCCCTCCACTACGGCGTCTCTCATAATCAGAACTGGTTTTGGGACGTTAAACCCCATAAATCATCATAAATCATCATTGCCGGCACGATATGATACCGTAAACCGAGAATAAGTACGCAGCAGAAAACGCGCCGATCCGGGTGATTGCACTTTTTTTCTCCTGCGCTATATGGCTGACAGCGCTTCTGCCGGCCAAAGCAGTTGTCGCGGCCGCGGAGATAAACAAGGACGGAAACTGCAAGGCAAGCGCGTCAGTGGCGATGCGCATGCTCGGATGTGGCCCGTTTTCAACTGTAGATGTCGCTCGTGCAGTTCCGAGCACGACGCTCCGTCGTTATAGATATGAGAGTTGACCACTGTACATGTATCCCCTTCTTTATTGAATTTTGCTCTGTAACTTCGGGTTCTCAGGCAACCGGACCTTGCCTCAAACAGTAAAGCGCTTCCCTTTGAATTATCGTAAAATTTTTCTCTCTTGATTTCGTCTTTCCCTTTTCGGTAGTTATTCAATGCCGGTTTCTTCTCCATTCTAGCTATCCAATCCGAGTTCTCCGCCGCTCTGACCATGCTCTTAACGCTCTTTTTCGTCCCATCCGTTTCGTTACTGGATGTATACTTACTGGTAAGCTTCCTAGTTCTCTTCCTCCATTGTGAATCAACGTTCTTCCTATACAAATACCTGAATACTTTCGCTGCCCATCTACTTTCTTTCATATTCCTTAATCTCTGTTCGTACCTAATTTTACTCTGAGCTTCCCTTCCCTCAAAGTCAGACCATCCCATATCCCCCTTAACAGCCTCATTTGTGGTCTTCCCATGGGCGCCCAGTGCGAGACGTCCGACCGTCCTCTGATTCACGTCCAGCCCTGATTGTACCTCTGACCTCATGCACACCACTGAGTTTCCGCATGTAAGTGCTGGCACCATTACACCTTTCCACAAACCTCGAATTACCTCGTAGCTGTTGTAACCCCACAGCGCTCTATGCTTCATTATTGCGGAGTTCCTCTTTCCTTTAACTATCATAGCTTTTTCTTGTACTTCCATGTATCTATTCCCATCATTTATCCATATCCCGAGGTATTTGTACTCTCGTACTCTGGGTATCTCCTCGCCCTGTATTGATATGGTCTAATCGTTGCTGTCATTGAATATCAGCAGCAAGTGCCTCCACGCCATCTAGTGATCAATTCACATACTCGCTAAGCAGCGCAGCGCTCGGACAGACAGACAGACAGACAGACGGACGGACGGACGGACAGACAGACAGACGACTATCACATTTGATTAGGCATATTGATGGTCAGCACGAAACACGAGGACAAAAAGAAGGAAGGAAGGAAGCGCTGTGGTTTGTGTCCCTTCCTTCTTTTGGTCCTCGTGTTTCGCGCTGATCATCAATATGCCTAATCAGTTCCGACTCGCCCACATGACCATCCTTCTATATAACACTTGAGCACGCAGCAAGCGCCTCCACGCCATCTATTGATCAATTCACGTACTAGCTAAGCAGCACTGCAGTGCTCTGACGGACAGACAGACAGACTCCATTACTACACGTTCCCATACATCTGAATGAAGCGAGCACCGCAGCGCCATCACGCCATCTAGTGAGCACTTCATAAAATCATAACAGTGGTGTAGGTTACACGATACGACGACGACGATACGTGACAACCGACCCACAGCTTAAGGAGCTTCGCCGCTAAAAATAAAGTAGTGCTTCACTCGTACGCACTAAACACACGCGCGAGCACGTACAGATACAATTACGCACCGACGATTCGTCAAACCAACCAATGCACTGGAGCGTCACACGGAAGCACTAAACAGACGCGAGCGCGAGCGCATACACACACACACATCACACCGTCGCTACCGAAGATGGTTTTAAAACTCCCATGGGGAGGGTGTGACCACGTCTCCTGAAACCCCCTGGATAGTATAATACGGTCATGTCGTTTTGAGAGGACGAATGAGAATGTACGAGGGAACGCGGTGGTTGCGTGATGGCTCGAGCGCTCATCGCGGCGCTGCACAGGAGAGAGAATGAGGCGCGCGCGCTTCGTCATTTTCGTACCGCGGAACTACCATGGCGCCCCAGCGTCGCATTTTCGATGGAGGCGAAAATGCCAGAGGCCCGTGTACTGTGCGTTGTCAGTGGACGTTAAAGAACCCCAGGTGGTAAAAATTTCCGGAGCCCTCCACTACGGCTTTTCTCTCCCTTAGATCTCTTTCACTCCCTTTGCCCTACCCCCACGGACGCTTAGCCGTGCTCCCTACATGGGCTGCAGAAATTAGCGTCCTTTCCTAAACGAACCACAATCATCATCATCATCATCATCATCGGAGTATGCAGCTCTCGCACCATCAGTCGTGCCAGTGCCTCGTCTATTTTTAGAGGAGGCATTGGTCGTGCGCGCCGCTCATAGAGTAGAGGATCCCTAGAGGAAATAAAGGGGGTAGCGTAGGAGAGGAGAGAGGGGAAGGGAACGCGCATGCGCTGTGGAGGTGTGGATGCGGAACGGAAGGAGGGACGGACAAAGTCGCCACCATAAGCTGCTTCGCATCTAAAACCTTAGCGACTACAGAGTGTTCCAGCATATGCTGTCTACATTCTTGAAGGAAACAGTTGGGGCAAATCGAAGATGGTGCAACGCCCCATCTCTCTCATCTACCGCGTGTTGGAAGAACTCTCCATCCCAGCTTCCACATGAAGTCGCGCAGATGGCCAGGCAGGAACGGTGCCGTTATCGCGCCCCACGAGACGCAGCTGAAGGCGCTCGACGCACCGCAGGAACTGGAGGGAGCAGCAAGGCTGCCATGATATCCACTACGCTGTCTTCAAGAATATCTACATCGGGACGCAACTGTTGTGCGTGGCGATAAAATTTCACCGCCGTTGAGTCAAACACAAGCACGTTAACTACCTGCGGTCTGGAATTTAAGCATACGCCAGATAACAAATAGCATATTTTCGTGCCTAAGGAATAGCACCGGCATTCACCCGCAGGACACTGATTACCGTGTAATAAACGCAGCAGAAATCTCAGGGCAAGCAGGTGGCAGCGAACAGGCATGCATGGAAACGGAAACCCGCTGCCAGTGTGTGGTTGCCGGAGTGCAGCGCGGTAAACCATGTCAGGGCCACATGGCCTGAGAAAAATCCAAGGGCCTGCAAGGACCTAGTGACACGCAAGGGCGGCTGTACAGCGTCACATCGTACCATACACGGCCACAATATACCAACGGTACTAAGTATCTTTTTAGGTGCCAAGCAGCTCTTTGACTAGCCTGTGTAACGCTGTCCCTCCGTCCGTACGAACGCACCGCAACGCGCTCCCCTCGCCGCAGGTGTTGGAGCGGAGCCAAGTAGGACAAGCCGCAGCTGGATCAGAACTCTTGTTTGGGCTAGTTGGTGACCATTCATAGTGACTTGAAGACGCGAAAAAAGTACACAGACGATACACAAAAAACGACAAGGACAAGCGCCTGCGAGGGGAGCGTGACGTCAACGCGCAGCTGCGCGTTGACGTCACGCTCCCCTCGCAGTGCGCGCTGACGTCACTCTCTCCCGCGCCTGCCGCGCGCTCGCCGCTTCAAGGCGAAACGCGCGCCAGCTCCGGTCCAGCGCCCGTGCCCACTCTGAAGAAACTACAAGACCTACGCCAGCCATCGCTTCAAACGAATCTTCCAGCGCTCACCGCAGCACCCGCGTAAGCGTCGTTTAACCCGCGACGCCACCCGTGCGCAACGCTGCTGCTTCGCATCCCATCAGGGTTCCCTTTGGGAAGATGGTGATTTTCATTAAAGCGGTAAATCATATTCTGCACTTCCAGAATATGACGCTTTACATCTTCAGGTATTGAAATCCACACTGAGTTTGATAATCAAGGCTTGAATGCGAATGAAATCGCTCTTTTGAAAATGAAAGAAAGGACTTAGGCACGTGTTTGGGGAACTAATGAAGAGTACTGGCATTTTGCAAGGTTTAGTGCATCTCCTCACATATTTGCGTAGTCAGCAAGAAGACGAAGGCTACGGGATAAGCTGTCTTCGCTCCCGAGGTATGGCGTGATATCATCTACGAACGGTGCCACTAAGCGCTACCAAGCAGATGGAGGCCTCGAATGTGAGAGTCTCAAATATGCTGGCCTCCAACTCAATATCAAAAGGTGTCGTTTTGCTGCGCGCCAGTTAACAACACTGGCACATGCTGTGTCGAAGGATGGTGTGCTCCGTGACCCAGCCAAGCTTTGCGCGGTCGCAGAGTTTCCTGTGCCCACTGCTCTTAAGGAACTCAGCAGCTTTACGGCCCTCTGCTCATGTTTTCGGCGCTTTGTACGCAATTTCGCTACTATCATCGTTCCATTGAACGATTTGCTTACTGCTCGCAACGGCATCTCCGTGTGGTCAACCTTGTGTGATGAAGCCTTCCATCAATTACGCCGCCTGCTCACTTCGCCGCCGACCCTTCGCCATTACGACCCTACAGCACCAACAGAGATGCACATGGACGCCAGCGGGATAGGACTTGGTGCAGTTTTCGTGTAACGGAAAGATGGCTACGAGGAGTACGCCATCGCGTACGCAAGTCGTACTTTAAAGAAGGCAGAAGCCAACTACTCTGTTACGCAAAAAGAATGTCTGGCCATCATTTGGGCACCATATTTTCGTCCTTATATACTTATATAGTCGTTCATTCCATGTTGTACCGATCATCACGCCCTCTCCTGGCTGTCCTCATTGAAAGATACGTCAGGTCGCCTCGGTCGACTCGATGGGTGCTTTGCTTGCAAGAATACGACATCCGCGTTATCTATCGATCAGGCCGGAAGCACTCGGACGCTGATGCACTTTCTTGATCACCACTACCTCCCGAATTGGCCTCTGTATCAACGCCTTCCGTATCCTTGTCACCCATTGCCGCCGCCGGTATGCCAGCGGAGCAACGTAAGGACCCACTTCCTTCAGCTATGTTAAGCTTCCTCCACGACCCATCCGTCGCACCCTCTTCTCGAGCACCCCGCCGTCAAGCCGCTCACTTTGCTGTGCGCGATGGCATAATTGGCCAAATTAGACGCTTACTGCCCCTTTGGGTGACAAAACAGCTTTACTACACTTTAGTTTACTCGCGCATACATTATTGCCTATTAATCTGGGGCACTACAACGAAAACAAATAAAGATAGTATTCACAGACTGCAAAAAAGAATCTTGCGTATAATCGAAAATGTTCCGCGCCGAACGCCTTCTGCTCCACTTTTCCGTAAGCACAGTGTCTTAATATTCGAAAATATATTTTATAAAAAGCTAGCGACAGTGATCTACAATCAAATTAAATCGAACACAGATATATTCAAAGATACTTACTCCCGGAAGACACACATGTATAACCTTAGGAAAACCACCTATTCCAGTGAAAGGATTCGGACCAATTACGGCAAGCAGAAATTAACACACCTGATTCCTTGGTTTTTGAACTCTAACACGATGGCCATGAGCATAGAGAATGAAACCCGGTCAGAAGCAATTTTCAAAAAGAAGATACACGCTTATCTACTCACGCTTCAAACGTGACACTTTCTTTTCTCGCCTGTGTACAACTTGCGTATCCTCTAAACCTTTTCAGAAATGTACTATGCCCTAAAATTCAGCCGTGAAAATTTCCTTTCGATAAGTTCTTCTGTTTTTTTTTCTTTCAGTGTACTTATGTATTAGAACACCAGGCTGAGTGTTCTTCAATGTTTTTGTTATTTTGCTTACTGCATTTGTGCTTCACATGCTGAGTGTTGTGCAATATCGTGGTCTGGGCGGGGACTGGCGCATTGTCGGGCATTCAGTTGCCTTTTCGCCACCCCTTCCCACTGTACCACGGGATACGATTGTATGTTGGAATTGATGACAATAAACTTCAAACTTCAAACTTCAAACAGCGTCACATCGTACCATACACGGCCACAATATACCAACGGTACTAAGTACCTTTTTATTACAGCGGTAAATCATATTCTGCACTTCCAGAATATGACGCTTTACATGTTCAGGTATTGAAATCCACACTGAGTTTGATAATCAAGGCTTGAATGCGAATGAAATCGCTCTTTTGAAAATGAAAGAAAGGACTTAGGCACGTGTTTGGGGAACTAATGAAAAGTACTGGCATTTTGCAAGGTTTAGTGCATCTCCTTAAATGTTTCCGTAGTCAGCAAAAAGACGAAGGCTACGGGATAAGCTGTCTTCGCTCTCGAGGTATGACGTGATATCATCTACTAACGGTGCCGCTAAGCGCGACCAAGCAGATGGAGGCCTCGAATGTGACAGTCTCAAATATGCTGGCCTCCAAGTAAATATGAATAGGTGTCGTTTTGCTGCGCGCCAGTTAACAATACTGGCCCACTCTATGTCGAAGGATGGTATGCTCCGCGATCCAGCCAAGCTTTGCGCGGTCGCAGAGTTTCCTGTGCCCATTACTCCTAAGGAACTCCGCAGCTTTACGGGCCTCTGCTCATATTTTCGGCGCCTTGTACGCAATTTCACTACTACCATCGTTCCATTGAACGATTTGCTTACTGCTCGCAACGGCATCTCCAGTGGTCAACCTTGTGTGATGAAGCCTTCGATCAATTACGCCGCCTGCTCACTTCGCCGCCGATCCTTCGCCATTACGACCCTACAGCACCAACAGAGATGCACATGGACGCCAGCGGGATAGGACTTGGTGCAGTTCCTCTGTAACGGAAAGATGGCTACGAGGATTACGCCGTCGCGTACGCAAGTCGTACTTTAAAGAAGGCAGAAGCCAACTACTCTGTTACGCAAAAGGAATGTCTGGCCATCATTTGGGCACCATCAAGTTTCGTCCTTACTTATATGGTCGTCCATTCCATGTTGTTACCGATCATCACGCCCTCTCCTGGCTGTCCTCATTGAAAGATACGTCAGGTCGCCTCGGTCGATGGGCGCTTTGCTTGCAAGAATACGACATCCGCGTTATCTATCGATCAGGCCGGAAACACTC